>SKCR01034653.1:0-63289 GCA_019454045.1 Zanthoxylum bungeanum
ATTTAATACGCATGTGTAAATTATGAATAATCCGAATTATCCATAATTAATTGCCCAAGTGCTCAACGAGTACACTTTATATTGTGAGACTCCCTAGGTTCAAGTTTATCTGTCATGAAAAGCATTTCCATGTCTGTAATTTATCCACTCACAAATTACGATGACCACAGATAATCGAGTTGAACCATCCAAGTCGAAATCATTGCATATATAATCATTCTGTCATAGGTTATCCGAATTATTCCGGAGATATAGATTAAACATCAAATCTTCGCTATGAATAATTCATGTGTCGCGACATAATTATGATTCTTCATAAATATTCAGAACTCGTTCCCGAATCATACCTCACCCAAGGATTTCAAAGAATCACAAATTGAACACCTAAATCTCGTACACGGGACTGACAGATCCTCTCTGGATACATCACAAGATATCGTGAGTATCAGTCCATACCCAACGAACAAGCGGAGGTCTCATCTTAAAAGATCGTTGATGTGACTGTCATCAAAGTACGGATGATATCTCACATATCCACAGTGGTATCACAAGTCAAATGAGCTAATATGCTATTCGACTCGTAAATATTCATATTGACGTTGGTGTACCATCTATCAGGAATCTTTAAATAAGTCGTTCAGTATTTATCCAATAAATACCTACGTGTCTATATAAGTCTCCCAAGACTTATGGTTTACTGAGATAAACCACTAGAACAATTCTGATATATGTCACATACCGGTCTCACAGGTTTACTAACTGACCAAATATGTAAACCTTGACTAGAAACAATTACAGAATGAATTGTATTGTGACAATTCTCAGTAACAATTGCGGCGCTTTTGTAATTATGTCACAACTATTCATTTTAAGGTCTTTTACGCCTTTATAATATATAAGATTATATTGATGAAAATTACTTAATTTTATTCATAATAAAATATTATGTACATCGTATTTACAATAAATATAATAAAATTTGGCGCGCCGAGCACCAACTCCAACAATAAGTTTGATTAAATATAACACCCATAGTGAGGGTATGTGCAAAGTCATTATGTCAATAAGCATATTGCCATAAATTATGGGCAACAATATAGCAAAAATGACACCAAAACTATATAGAGTTATCTCTCAACCAATCAATAAAATTGTCAAGATATGGTACGGTGACGGAGGATACAAAAATATACAAAAATTTCATCTACGAGCTACCACAACAAGGGAAATATGAGGTTTTGTATGTGTTATGCGTTGAGGAAGAGGAGAAGTTAGTGGACGCAATGGCGGCGGGATTGGGGGTGAAGAAAGTAGAGTAAATGGGTTACTGAAATTAAAGAGAGTGAATGTGATACTTTGAAATTTATAGAAAAAAAGATAAGAAGCGGAAAAGTTATGATTGCAGTGGTTTTGCGGCGAAATTAGAGATCTGTAAATTGAGAAATTTTGACAATGGAGATAAGGTGGGGAATTGAAGGTGGCAGTGACGGTGGGTAAGGTGGCGCGTGAGGGTCACGTAATGGTCGTAGCTGTGATCCCCCACGCATCGATGATAAACAGAGAGAGTGAAACTATAAAAATTATAACCTAGTGTTTGATATCATGTTAGATAATGAAAGAAAACCTTGAATTCACTCTATATTATTTACAATAGTTGAAGCATTTATATAGGAAGCATATCAAATTAAAATTGGAAAGAAATAATACTAATCATGGAAATATTATCATAAGGATTCTATAATAATATATTGGGGATTCTAATAATATATTTGAGATCGTATTCATAATAAAAAGATATTATTTTCATGTTAAATAACGAAAAAAAAAAAGTCTTGAATTCAATATATATTATTTACAATGGTGTGAGCCTTTATATAGACAACATATCAAATTAAGATAGGAAAGAAATAATATTAATAATAAAAATATAATAATGTCACAAATCCTTAGGATTCTAAAATCATATCGGTCATGTCCGACAATGTAAAAAAATTTAGTGGCGCTAAACGCTGACGCTAAAACCCCAACTCTAAAGACTATTAGTGTCGCCAATCACAATGGCGACAAATACTTTTAGCGTCGCCAAATATTGAATTTTAGCAATGCCAATATGGTGACGCTAAAAGTGAAATTTAAAAAAATTATTAACATTCATTATAATTTACAATAATTTATTTTTAATTTATATTAACTTAATTTCTTAAATTTTAATATATATATATTTATAAAATGTTATAAATAATAATATATTTATTAAAAAGTATTCAAAAAATGAATTATAAGAAGAACAAATATTGATATTAAACATAAATTTACAAAATTTATTACTTATAACAAAAATAAAGTAATAAATTACATATATTAAATATTTAAATACAAAATTAATGTTCTTCATCTTCTTCATTTTCATGTAAATTAATGTTCTTCATCTTCATCTTCATTTTCATGTTAATTAATGTTCTTCATCTTCATCTTCTTTATCTTCATCTTCATCTTCATCTTCATCTTTATCATCAATTTCTTCATCTCAACTTTCCTCATCTTCATCTTTATTTTCAATCTCTCCATTTTATTCTTCTACAAACAAAAACAAAACAAAAATATAAGATGTTAACATAAAACACAAAAATGAAACAATCTAAAACTAAGAAAAAATGAATATGAGAGAAAAATAGAGAGAATGAGTGTAAATGAAAGAAGGACAAATATTTATAGAAAAATATGGCGATAATTTTCCCAAAATTTTAACTTTTAGCGTCGATATTTAAATTTAATTATTAAATGTGATAAATTTTTGACAAATTTTTTTAAAAAATCTATCCTTTAGCGTCATCAAAATTTGACGACGTTAAAAATCAAAATACAAAAAAATTATTATTTTTATTGCCTTTTAGCGTCACCAATACATTTTGGCGACGATAAAAGTCAAATTTTTTTAAAATTACAATATTTATTGACTTTTTAGCGTTGCCTCTAAATTGGTAAAGCTAAATCATACTTTCAGCGTCGCTAAATTTTGGTGACGCTAAAAGTCATGACATTTAGCGTCGCAAAATTTGGTGACACAAAAAGTACATTTTGCAACGTTACAAAATTGGATGTTAAATGTCATTTTTTCTTGTAGTGTGGGGACTTTAATCATATCTTTGATATTGTTTTCATAATAAAAATATATTATTTCTTTAATATTAAGACTATGGTGACAACTTCATAAACTCGAATACTTCCAAACTATAATAACTCGAAGAACTCATCGAGCCCGCACCAAGCGACCTTTTCCAGAACATTTGAAGTCTCTAAGTGAATCCAATATGCGAACTCGCGATGCCGAAACTCTGACCTCCAATCACCTCCTCATAACTCTGAAGGATTATAGTATCAGGTAAGGATTGTGTATTGTGTTGATGATTACCAAAGAACAAACTCGCCAAAACATAGAATAAATGGAATCAATAAGTCTTCAAGGTGATTTGTTGGAAATAATGAAATAAGGAAGGTTTAGACTTTGTGAATTGTGTTTCCTGCAAATTAACCAACCCAAGGTAAATTGGCTATGTGTTTCTTTTATAGGTATAGTTTTCATTTTCTCAAACTGGCATCAAAACGAGTCCAAAATAATCGAGTAATACACGAGTGTTCGAATGCCCCATGAACGCGTGATAAACGCGAGTAGTTCCGTAAAATTGTTCGAACGCAATAACTAACGCAAGTCGAACGTGAAGTCTCTGATCAGTTTCATTCGAATGTGATGAAGAACGTGACTCGATCGAGTGTTCTCTTGAAGCTTTTGTTCGAACGTAATATCAAACGATCCACTAATATCTTCATATGATGTTGACCACATATTTGTCTAATTGCTTAGAGATCTTAAAGACTCATTACAACTCAATTAAACTTATTTTATTACGGAAATTACCAATTCTCATAAAACTAATAATTAATAATTTTAACCTAACTTATAAAAAACTCAATACAAATATCAACTCAGCATGAATCCAAGACATGCCTCTTCTTTCAATATGATAAATTTTTTCTCCTCATCCGTTCCCCCTACTATCCTTTTGACCATCATCTTCACTTTGTCACTTGGAACCAATTTGCAGAGGTTTTGTTTTTTTTTTAGAATTTGGCTTCTGCCAATTAATTGAAAAATCAAACAAAAAAAAGTCAACAATCTTAATTTCTAAGTAATCTATTTATTATTAGTTTGATAAATTTTATTTTATAATAAGTTTGGCGCGATTGATCATTTATTGCCGAACAATATGCTATGCACACTTTATCTTAAATTTAGTTGATAAACATTATATGTTTTGACTTAATTTCCAATATTATTTTAGAAAATACGTATACACTACTTCAATGATGATAGTTTGAAAATTCCATTAATAAGTTTTTTAAAAAAACTTTTTCTTGGCCGAACATTAAACTAACTAAATAAAATATTGGTTTGACTATTTTTTTCAAAAACATTTTACAAAAAGTTATTTTAAATATTTATTAATTATGCTTTTGAAAAATAATAGTTTGACTTCTCAAAAATAAAAAATAAAAAATCGCTCACCATATTTGTCAATTAATTTTTCAAAATTAAATTTTTTTAATAAGATGGCTAGGGAGTCTTTTATTTATTTGTAATGAAAAGAAGGGGAGGGAACTAGGGGAATCTTTTTTTTTTTTTTTGAATTACAATTCTACATTATATAATCTGAAATCTACTGGGATATTCAATACATACAATTATCACATACACAGACATCTACGTCTACTAAGAGACGAGCCCTAACTGTAAATATAACTGGAAATATCTACTCCCACTCAAATAATCGGAGAGAAATCTACTCCCAAATCCTAATTTTTAGGACTGGAGACAAGAGCCCCTGGTGGGACTCGAACACATGTTCTCCCATTTGGGGGAGACTAGGGGAATCTTTAAAAGTAAGGGGACTAGGGGAGTATTTAAAAGTGAAATTTTCTCAAGTGAGTTATTAAAGTGTAGCTACTGCTAATAAACTTTTCGAAAAAAAAATGAATAGTAAAAAAAATTAATCTTTTTTTTTTATAATTATTAAAAACTACATATATTACAATATGCTATCAACTGAGATTCTAGATACATACAATTATAGCACTTCCTAGAAATCAACCGAGACGTAACTCAAGACTTACAAATTCTAAATCAATAAAGACACAGCTTGAGAATCAACTCCCATATAGGAGAACTTCTTCCTCCTAAAGAGGAAGGTTTGAGTCCCACTACCTCATTGGCAAAAAAAAAAAAAAAAGGAAAAAAAGTGATCTTAAATATAAAAAAGTGCAAATTTTGAGTTGAATTTTGTGATTCAATTTATGTTGATTGTCTCCAAGTTTGCCTGATATCAATAGATTAGGTTTAAGTCGGTTCAATTAATGAATATAATTTTTTTACATGTGATCGGTTTGGGTCCCTACGGGCTCTATACTGATATGAATATTTTATGTATATTAGAATATGAATGTCGATACTCATATTCATATGATCCGTCTAATTAACAAATATATAAAATTATTGCTATATATTATATCTCTCTATCCCGAGAAATTCTTCTATGCAACAGTGGTACCACGTCACCCATGCAACAAGCCAATCATCAACTGCCACACGTGTTAAAAATTAAAAAACAACTAAAAAATAGGTGAATAAACTCTATATGTCATTTTTTAATTGACTTGTGGTACCACGTCATCCATACCACTGTTGCACCAAAGAATCTCTCCTCTATCCCGCGGGCCCATTCCTAAGGCACGTGTAGCTGAATTATTGGTGGGAAAAGGCAACAATATGAAACCTGTTAACGAGAAAAGTAAAAACAATATTTTATTCCTTTTCGTAGAACGTGATTCTAACGGTATTTCATTTGAGGTATATACGGATTTTGCTCCAAACTTGTAAAAACAAAAATAGAGAGATTTTTTTTTTTTTTTTTTTTTTAAATTTTTAATTTTTATTTCCGCAAAACAAAATTGAGTCGATACCCTCCAAAAATCTCGTTCAAGCATTACCACCCATTTTGTTCAATCACATATCACCGATCATTCTTTAATCTCTCTCTCAATATTTTTCCTTTGGGTATTTGCCCATTACCTGTTTGTTTATTTGCCTGAGAGAAATAAGAGGGCGAGGCTAGTGCTTTTATTTTGTTGTGCTTGGTGAAGAAGAATTTGATGAACTGAGGTGACCCCACAGCTTCATCTTCATTATTTTCTTCTTCATCAAAATCATCATTATAATCATTTGTTTTGTTTGCACCTAATTTATTCTTCAATCTCAGCTACCCAGATCTGTTTTCTATCTTTTATCTTGTTATATATTTCAAAAGATTTTATTCTTAAAAATAAAAAATAAAAAAATTCAAGTTGTCAGACAATACCCATATCAGATCTGAATCTACCCCATCACCTTCATCTGCATCCTTAATTAGTTATAGATTGGTTTGTTAAAGAGAATTTTTTCATTAAATTTTTGAATAACATGTTTTTCTATTTGTTTATATAATAATATATAAACAAATTCAATTGTTTTTATTTTGATTTAGACTTTTAGAGGAGGCCCACTTCTGGGTTTGGTGGGCTTTTGTTTAAACCAATAAAAACCCATAATCTGAAAAGGTGTTTGTATAATCAACCTCCCCACTTTGTTTGTTTTAGTTTTTTTTTTTTTTTTTTGAACAGGAAAAAAAAAAAATAATTGCATTCCCTCCTCTAGGCATTGCCTTTTCCACTATTGGGTTTCCATTGGCCTTATCATTTATACCAAACTTGAATTTGACCCAAAAGAAAATAACCCTTTTGCTTTTCTAAATTGTAATGCTACTTTACTTGATAATTACTTGTTTCACTTTCATTCTCTTTTTAAATTGCCTTGCTCTAAGGGCACTTCCATCATGGGCAAGACCAACTGAGTTGAGATTATTGTCTCCTTGGTTTTGGAAAGAGATTTCATATTTTCCCATTTCAAGCACCATAAAAAATAGCTTAAACATCACCACAATTCCCTCAAAACTGTCTTTTAAAAACATGACTACTAATATTGAAGAAGAGAGTGGAGGAGAGATGTCAGTTTTAGACTTGCCTGAATTGGTCTTAGAATGCATTCTTGAGAAATTACCACCTTCAGGGCTTTGTAACATGGCTGGTGTTTGTAGTTCATTGAGAGATAGATGTGTGAGTGATCACCTTTGGGAGAAACATATGAAGCAAAAATGGGGTAAAGTTGTTGGCCCTGCTGCTTATAGAGAGTGGCAATGGCATCTTGCTTCTAGAAAAGATTCTACTCATCTCAAACAAGGAAAGCAAAGGTTTTGGATGAAGTTTTTCTCTTTTGTTCGATCATTTTCTTTTGTTCGATCAAAGGTTCATGATACTAACAAGCAGACAACTTCTTTGCCTGTTGATTCAATCATGTCTTGGTATCTTGCTCTTGAGACTGGCCGCTTTTGGTTCCCTGCTCAGGTCTATAATCGTGAGGTATACATACACTTGTACTAAAACTTCAACTTCAATTACCAATTTTTGGTTCCAAAATTTTCCTTCTTTTTAATAACAAAGTTGTGTTTTGTGGTGTTTTGCAGAATGGTCATGTTGGCTTTATGCTCTCATGCTATGATGCCGAGCTTAGCTATGATCAGCGCACTGACACCTTCCAAGCCAGGTAATATGAGATTTTGGTCTTCTTAGCTTATGATTTAAAATTAATCTTATCCTAGAAGAAGTAAAATTAGAAATAACAATAAAAATGATTGTGTTGCAGATATCCACCCCATGGAAGGAGCGTAGTTTCTGGAGAGTGCGGGGTACCATGGGAAAGGCTTAGAGCTGCACCTGTTGATACCTCTCCACACGATCTTCACATTTCAGATTGCTTGAATGATTTACACCCGGGTGATCACATAGAGATTCAATGGAGAAGAAACAAAGAATTCCCTTACGGTATGTTTTATTATTAGACTGTCAAAATTATGCACATCAATTTTAGGGGGTTAAATTGGGATTGTTGGAAACAAAGGAATTTGTTCCAACTAAATTATACAGAACACTGACCTGTTCAAACTTGATCATTACATATTATAAAAGATGAAGAAGAAGAAGAAGAATAATTGCATTTTAACTTTTCCCACTAAAACTTGGCAACACATAAAAGTAATTATAGACTATAACAGTTCCTTCATGGATAAGGCTCATCTCAGCCAAAGCAGCATCTAGAACTAATTTATTACCAAGTGAAATATATTCAATTTTTAAATGAAGTTTCCTTGATTTACAGCTTAATCAGATCTGCCATATGTATATATCGCAGGTTGGTGGTATGGTGTTGTAGGTCACTTGGAATCATGTGATGGGAATGAAAATTTCTGCCGCTGTCATAATAGTGGTAAGTCGACATATTTTTTGTTGTTGTTGTTGTTGTTTCTTTGCAAGTGGATATGGCTGGAAACAGTGTTGTGATATTAATAAATTTATCATTTTCAGTGATCTTGATATCGGATGGACCATTGAAAGATGATAAAAACTTTTTCTACTTAACAGGAATATTAAAAGAAAATAGCATATCCATTTTAGAGATTTGAACGGAAAGTTTTACTTTCAAAGATTAGACCCAGTTGTGGATGGTTCCCTTTCTCGAATCCCATTTTTCAATCTTGTGGACCACCTGTTTTGGCTATTTGGTTGGTCCCTGAAACAAATCATTGTCAGTATGTTATAATTTCCACAAACATAGTGATAACTCTTGTCTCAGTGGAATATTTATGACCAACCGCACTGAAAGAACTCAATGTTTCCAATATGTTGTGTTGTTTCTAAGTTGTCATCTTTCGGCTATGCGGGACATCACTGGTTATTATAATCTTCCCGATTTTCATTTATTGTTATGTCTGTTTCTCCAACCTGTTACAGTCAGTTGTTTTCAAGTAAAGGACCCTCATGTTGACCCACTAGCCTAATTTTCTATCCACAACTACATCTTAAAGAATTTAAAGGATCTCTTTTGTTTTCTGCAACTTGACAAAGCAGGGAATATGCATGTATCTCTGTCATTCAAATGAGTCCACTTTCACAATTTATGTAGATGCATTGTTTTTTGCGTATGATGGTGATGTTAGTTTAACATTGTGTTTATGGTAACAGACACCGTAATTTTGGAGTTCATTCAGTATACACCTGGGTCACGATGGAGAAAAACAACAATCGACAGGAAAGATCATAGAGAGGAGGGAAATGAGGCAGATGGATTTTACGGGGGAATCAGAAAGATCAACAGCGACGAGGAAATTAAAATGTGGAAGCGGCTTTGGCCAGTGGAAGTATTAGAATAGGCATTTCTCCGAATAGCATACTAAACATTGCTACGATTTGGTGATCATAGAACCTATACTTCTTATGCTCCTGATTTAAGTGATATTAAGCTTTAAAGAGGCTGAAAATGTGCTTCTGATTCTGTAGCATAAATGGGGAGGGCATGTTCTTGGAGATAATTTTTTGATGGGAGATCGATATTCATATTGTAAGGCCTTTTCATTTTTATAGGATCTTAATCCATGTGAAATGCCTCCCATTTATGTATACCATACTTTATCCCAAAGTTATCTAAAATTTTAGTTGCTAATCTCGGCACTCTAGTAATGGTGTCACACGGACGGTTCAAGTTTTTTTAGGGCCTCATGTGAAAGAAATTGAGCGAAATCTTGTTAAATTATATATATATATATATATATATATATAATAATAATAATAATCATATTGTTTATTTGAAAAATAAGAAAGATTTACTAAAATGTAAGAAGTTTAATTATTCTGTACTAAAATTAATTGATCAATTAAGAAAAATTTATTATTTTATTACATAAAAAATAATAATAATTTTATAATACACTAAAATTTATATGCACAAATTTTGATGAGCCATCTATTTTAGATGTTGTCAGACCACTGTCGAAATTGATTAATGATCGAACCACTTATTGGTAAGATTGTAGATCGAGTTCGTAATATAAATAATTAAAAAGACACATAGTTAAATTATTCATTAGTCGAGTAATGGACACCTTTTCACTTTTTTTTGAGATTAAAAGTTCGAGTCGATTTGAGAATTTTGATGACCTTACATAAATTTCATAAAATTGAGATTTCACATAATGACAATTCAACATTCATAATACATATCGAGTCACCCTTTTCTCCTCATTGTATTGGGTCTTAGCCTTAGGCTTGGTCAATGTTTCAATTTTATCTTCTGGCTTGTCATCATGCTCATGGATTTTACTACGACTTCCCATTATCAAATTTGCATCGAATCCTAAATGAATTGAATCAAAATATGATAAATTTATATTCAATTCGTTTATTAAATAAATCTTAATATCAGTATTCGTATAATCACGATATTATTCAACAACATAAATTACCATAATTCATTTATATTAATTCTTCATAAATATAAACATATGAAATACATATTTAATATATTTAGTAAAAATAGTTCACCAAATATCGACAATATTTTTTTGTTATTAATTAGCCATAATTTCTTGAATCTTATTTGAAAACTAATAATAATTAGTAAAATAAAATAATAAAAAGAATTTTAAACAAATAACAATTCAATGAGCTTAAATTTGTATTCTATTCGTTTAATTAACGAATTGAATCAAATTGACCCATTTATTAAACGAATCAATTTTTTTAAATTCATATTCACTTTAAAGCGAATCGAATCGAACAAATATACGAATACTAACCCAAATTATCACCTCTAGCAACATAGGCACTACTGAGCAATAATAAGGAAAATCAATTAAATGACAAAAACTGCAAGTAAACTAACTAATTGATCAACTCTATGTAATTAAATTGGAATATTTTTCCATAGCCGGTTACAAATATGTATAAAGGAAGAGAGATGAGCTATGCTAATATAACCAATTTATTTTTTATTTTTTAATTTTTTTTTTTGAGAGGGGGTTGGTGGTTCCAAACTGCTCACTGATAAAAACAAAAATGATAAGACTTTCCAAAATTTATATAAAAATACTAAAGACAAAAAATCCAATTATGAATATCATTACTCACTGTAAAATAAAAAAAAATCAAAATAAGATATATTATCATATACTAGTCCATAATCAAGTAGTAGGGGTGGGCAATATCGTAATTTGAGTATTATCATAAACCCTAGCTCTTAAACCCTAATAAGGCATTCAACTATATTGTTTGCGTTTCAAAGCGAAGAAGAAAGCTCTAGAAAAATCTGGTCTGCACGAGAAGATAAAAATGGCAAAGAGATTGATTCCAGCATTCAATCGCATTTTGGTTGAAAAAATAATCCCTCCTTCCAAAACCAACTCCGGAATCTTACTTCCTGAGAAATCAACCCAGGTTTTTTTTTTTAAAAAAAGCATTTTTGTTGTAATTAATAATTTTAAGTTATATTCTCATTTACTATTAGCTTTTTCTTATTTATATGTTTTATAAGCCACACTCTTGCTCTTTTACATGCCAAATTATATTTTTATTGTGTTGATATTATTTGCTTGCTTGAATACATGAACAGTTTTACATGTTAACTTGATGTTTCTGCGGTTAGTGAGACTGGTTTTAATCAACATATTGCGGTTTTGTTTTGGATTTGACTTGGTTTAGCTTTTCTTATTAGTGGGTATTGCTCTGATTTTAATAATTCACATACCCACTTGCGGCTGAATAGGCTTTTTGGGATTTTTTTTTTTAATCCACTCATCCTCACCGCATAAATAAAAAGAACTATTAGGTATTTTATGGATTCATTCGTTTTTTACCCTTTAGCTGTGTTTCTTTGGGTAGTTTCTGCCTCTATAAACTGATCTCAAAGAAGAGAGGATTTGTTTTTCTTTGTTTACACTTTGCTTGCGTAAAAATATGCGAATATTGATAAATGTGTGCTTCGACTATTTGGGTTTTATTCTGAAATTAACATGTAAGAATGAAAATTGAAAGATATCTCATTCTCATATATTTTTTTATCCAATCAAAAGAAGATTGTGTACTCTTCCCCTTTTTTCTCCCCATATTGATGCCAAGAATTTGTTTGTTCCATGGGGTATTGTCAGACTGTCAGTTGCACAGCCCTTTCTTTTATACAATAAAGGGCACTCATGGAAAAGAGTATTTTTGAAAACGAATATGGGTCCTCTACCCTTGTCCTTCACTTTTCTGTCTCATAGGAAAAATATTATGAAATTCCACCCTTATTTTTATCCCCTTGGCAAACTTTTTTGATGACTTCCCATTTTTCTTATCATAGCTCTCAACATTCCATGCATAAGTAGTCCTGCATTTGTTGATGGTTTCTGTTTATCAATACATTTTTCTAATTATCCACATCTTTTGGTAAGCGTGCTACTATATTTGGGAAATGAAGGATTTTTTTTAATATGCTGTGTTAGGTTTCATATTTACTCATTTTTTAGGTAGCTACCTTAAGTTTGTTATTGTTTCGTTTGTTCATTGCTACTGTTTGTGTACTTGAAAAATCAGTTGAACTCTGGAAAAGTTGTAGCTGTGGGTCCTGGAGCTCGTGGTGTCAATGGAAATCTTATTCCTGTTAGTGTGAAGGAAGGGGATACTGTTCTTTTGGCAGAGTATGGTGGCACTGAAGTCAAGCTCGGTGAAAAACAGTATGTTTCCATGCTTGATTATGGAATATGTTCATAGTTTTCTTATATAATGGATTTCTTTTCATTACTTTATATGATATGGAAGAATAAATTCTTCAAGTGGTGCCAATTTTCCTTTAAAAGTTATTGTAGGAGACCCTATTAGTTGTTTGATCTTAATTCTCTCAGCATTTCACAGACATTATATAGGCATTTATCTCACCTTCAAAGGAAAAGTATAGCTGACTTTCGAACATTGGCAGGCTGCAACAGCTAAGTGACTCCTGGTTCAGGGGTACCTTAGTGGTTTAATACTCCTTTATGGACTTCTTGTGCAAAATTTGTCAATCTTATCTGTATTAATGAATTTTAGTTTCCTATAAAGCAGTACAATTTGATGTTGAATCTATAAGGTGCTCTTCTTGAATATAGTCGGGATGGAATGAAATATTTGCATAGGAAAGATTGATATGGTGACTGCAATTACGGAATGCTGGAAATGTCTGAAATGTGTTAACAGTATATGGCATTGAGAATATATTATTATTTGAAGTTATGATGTATTGGCAAATCAGAACTCGTTACTGGACTGCATGACTCAACCTTCAGTGTGATTGTTTACTTGTGCCTGTGTTCCTGCAAAGTCAAGTTGTGATCTTCTCCCAACATTTCTTCCTTGGTTAGAAATTATTGACATTCAGCAGTTTAGCTTCTCATCTGTGGCATTTCTTCAACCTTTAATCATGTTCTCATTATATATTTCTAATGGTAACTGTGTTTTCAAGTGCCTCAAAACTGGCATAGTCATGAAAATACAGGCAACTATCATGAAGTATATTTGATTGATGATTCTAGTAAATACTTTGAAGCAATGTTGAATACATATACCATGTTAGCATATGTAATAGTAGCATTCTGAACTGCATCTTCTTTTACAGCGAAGTAAGTTTAAGCATTTTTATCATGTGGTTTAAATTGAGTCCAAATTTTTGTTAGTTCCATATTCCGGTCAAGAAGCTGCTTTGTTTCCCTTGCAGTTGTAGTGCGATCATTTATTTCCTTTAAAAATGATTCTCGATACTCCACAAGGGACTGAAATTTTCATGAAACCTGACTAAATTTTGTCTTTGGCATTTTTGTTCTGTTGATCAGGTACCATTTATACGACGATGAGGATATCCTGGGAACACTTCATGACCATTGAAAAACATTGCTAGTTAATTGCATGTGTTATTGTATAAGACTGCTCTTAATATTTCAAAGTTGATCTTGTGACTGGATTTGAGAACGCTGTTTTGATTTTACTAGATGAACGAGATGAGAAATTAATTTGTTACCGAGGGTGCTGAAAGCTTTCATTTTAATGGTTCTCATTATTTAGAAGTGCCATTGTCTCTGTTTTCACAGGCCACAGTCCTTTTCATTTTGTAAGTGAAGACAGAAAATCCAATGTTTAGGCCAATACAAGCCAATATATATGGTATTCGTAGAACGATATTTGCTAGTTTATTAAGCCTGCAACAATCATTAAAAAATTTGTTGCAAGAAGTTTGATGTTTTTTCACATATCTATTAAAGTTACTCATTTTTTTTCCCCAAAATAATGGATTAAATTCAAATATATTTTTATTTCCCTCAAAACTTGAATCTAGGCACGTTGTGTTTTGAAAGTGCTTATTTTTCCAACTCATTATGCCTTTGGGCCTTTACTAATATTTATATAATTTGAGTCCTATTATCCTTAATGATTAATTTAGGAAAATTTTCACATCATTTTTACGAAAAATGAAAAAAATTATCAAAATATTAATTTCTTTTTCCCATGAAAAATTTCCTAAAATAGATCCTTAATTAATGGTCTTAGGGCACTCATTGACATTCCCATATGGGCAATGATATGTATACTTAAACTTATCCCGAAAATTTTCCCGAACGTCTTACTGTAGCTACAGTAATTTGCCGCAATTTACTATAACTACAGTGAGACGTTAGGGAAAATTTTCGGGATAAATTTAAGTATACATATCATTTTTGTTCCCATATAATTTATGGTTTTAAGAAAAAGAAAGAAAGGTCAAGGGTATTGTTGATGTTAATTAGAGGCTCTTTCTAGCTGCCGGATTGTTGAACGAATGGCCAATCAAATGATCGGTTTCACCAGAATATATATTTTTTAAAACGGTTTTACCAGAATTTCATACAACCATTTTTTTTCTTTTCTAAATTTCAGAACAATAATCTGGAAATATGTGAATATCATAGAAAAATGAAGCACAGAAAAGGCTATTCTTCCGAATCTTTGGATGAGTTCATATAGCTCCTAGCAGCATCCAAACTCATTCCATCATATACCTGGAAAAGAAATACAGATGTTATTTATTGCACTAGTAAAACATAAAGATGGAAAATTGAACATGTTGAACATTGGGTGATTAAGGAAATGTAAGCATACGAGTTTCTTGTGAATTTGTTGAAAACATTCGCAAAATCTTTCCGCTTCTGCAGCACCCACCTATGGAACACGTGCACCAATTGTCAAAATTTTCCGTAATAAAACTTGAAATATCATGCATTGAACATGTAATAATTGGTTTTCTGTACATGAATTCATCTGATTAAAGCATGCAATGCACAAAGTTCATTTGTCCGATCATACCATCTGTATAATGATAACAACTCCGCTCCTCAAATTGGAGCACTAAGAAAAGATTATGTCATAAAGATCATTCATTTCTAGTTTTACACTGGACATCTGATCATGCTGTTAGATCCAATGAATGCAAAAAAATGGGTAGGAACACGCAAACTTGGATATAATAGAGCAAAAATAACAAAAAAACTGATGTATATAAATGTGCATACCTTTTTCCCAGCTGCAATCTTTAGCTTCTCCCAAAATGCATCTGTTGAAACATATTCATATAACACAACCAACATGCTTCATAACCAATATAAAAATAAAACTAAAGCATATAATACATACAACTGTATTCACGTAATCTCCATCTTAGTTTATGATGCGACCAAATGATGTTGAACTGGATTCAATATCTATTAGAAGGTACTTAATCAAAGAATATTGTTTATCTTAGGTTTTGGTTGATTTTGTTGTTAGGTGGACATTGATTTATATTTAAAAAGAAAAAGATTTAGGGTTTATTTTGTTGTTGGGCAGATATTATTTATAATTAATAACAATTAACTTTCTCCTTGTCTCTCTATACTTTTAATCCTTTTCTACAACTATCCCTAGTTTCTCCTCTCTTTCTCTCCTATGGCATAAAAAATTTCGAAGATAGCAAAATAAGCCAAGTTCTGTTAAAGCATGCCCAGGAAGAGATACTTAAAGGGCCACTGAAAGTGCCCTAATATCATTGACAGAATAATTTAGTCATTGCAACATGCCCTAATATCATTGACAAAAATATTTAGTCATTGCACTGAAAGATTACCCAAATCATGTAAATGGAAAATCTATAACTCATTACTGATCAGATCCTACCTAAAACCAGTGTTCTAAAACGCATCTAGGCGCTCCTAGGGGGCGCATTTTCGCTCGCCGCGCCTGGCCCCAAATCATTGTGCATTGCCAGAATGGACGGCTTTTTCTATCCATTCCAGCGAAATTTCGTCACCAAAATCTACCATTAACCGTCTCCAATTTAAAAATTGACACCAAATCGGCGCCGGTTGTGTCTTCTTACAATTCCATGCTTAATTTCTTACTAACTACACAAATTTCCAAAAATCCTAATTTTTTTTTTTTACAAATTTCTTCCATTGTTCTTGTTTTTCATCAATTGAACCTCTAAAATGCTTACACGTCACTCAAATAACATTTTCCTAGGATTAATTCATCCAATCTTAACCCTAATTTCAAAATTCCCCAATTCTACCAAATTGAACCTCTAGAAAGCTTACCCTGCCGCACGACTAGCGCCTAGTGCTTTTTAGAACCTTACCTAAAACGCAGGAAAAACGATTATATGAACAAATTATATCCCAAGAACATACCATGTAAGTCAGTTCCTCGATTCTCCATCTGCTTTTGATCTCTTCATCCAAAGCATCTTGCCATTCATTTAGCTGCTGCCCAAAAGTCAGAGAGTAAATTTAGCCACAACTGAATATATACAAGTTCCAAAAGGATTAAATTTAAACTCATAAAATTAACGAGGGAGTATTAGTTTTACTGCGTCATCATTTGTAGAACGTGACGTTGATTGTCTCCAAGAATCTAGGTCAAGCTGAAATCAAAGAATGGTGTTTTTAAAAGAAAGCAACAAGCAACAGTGTCAGATAATTGTATAAAAGAATTAAATTAAATTAAATTAACGAACACGAACGAGTAATAAAGAGAGAGAGTTACTTGATAATCGCGAGATCGGACGACTGGGAAAAGATCAAGAAGCCGTCGAAATTCAGCTTCGTCCATTTCTTCTTCTTCACTTGGCTTTTTTACTGTGTTTTTATGTTTCCAGTTTCCACCATTTGATAGGAAACCCCGGCTGCAGCTATTCGAATCGACCCATGGGCCTTCTTACTTGACCCGCTATTTTTTAAATTTTGTTAACACGGGCAATTTAATCGGAAATCATATTTGTAATTAATCATAAATAAGGGAGAAATGATATTCCAACACACAAATCCACTTATCTTTTTCCAGAACGACACCAAACATTGCATTTTGGTAAATTATGGTAAATCACGTTTTGTGGCAAATGTGTTGCCAAACACTCCAACTCTAATAGCCCTAAATCATTTTGCTGTCGTTCTCAAAATCCCCCTTTGCTGATTTCCAGAGAAACAATGGCTGAAGCTGCCTCAGACGGGACCCAACGAAATTAGAGAAGTTCAGTGTAGCTGCCACGGATTGAGACTGGATTGCGTCGATCCAAAGTCGAGAGGCCCCTAAGCAAAATCCGGTGCTCTCTCATCCATTTCGCTCGACTTCCAACACAATTTACCAACTCTCAGAAGCGAAACCAGTTCGCCGGATTCCTCCACGGTCAGTTCGTCAATCTGGGCACTATTTTCAATTTTTTTTCTTTGCGTATGAAGCTTCTGAGGCAGCTTACAATTCATAGTTTTTGTTTTTTATTGAAATATTGTATTGGTTTCAAGTTTGTTTTTTCATTATCAATAAACAATTCTTAGAATATTATCAATCACAATTCTTAATGTTTAATCATTCTCTCATTTTTGCATCTTGAGTTCTTTTACTTTCATCATATCATCAGCAATCAAGAGCAGTAATTTTACTGTAAATTTGTTAAGTCAATTAACTTCAGTAAAGTAACTAACTGCTCATTTTCATTCTGCTTGATGAACAGGATATACAAATGCACGAGCAATTACATTCTATTCAATTCCCAACACAAGATAGCAACGAGGTTAGTATAAATTGTTTATTTTATTTTATTTTATTTATATATAGCGTATTATACTGTATTAGCAAATGTAGTTACCTTTCATTTGATTTTCCATGCAGATTGAACATGTTCCTGCCACTGCACCGTATGTTCCTGATTCATTTGGAGGATTTCAGCAATTACTGCAGTCTATAAATGATAATTCATTTGGATGATTTCAAAAATTACTTTTCCAATGTCTTGAAGTTGTCCAGATAATGCTGGTTTTGATATAAAATTTTAATGTAATCAACATTCTCTTAAATCAAATCACCCGACTTTATATGTCATGTTTGTTTGTTAATTCAATTGTTAGTTTTTATGCCATAAAGTGTACTCAAAGTATGGTCAATAATAACTTCTACAATCAAATAACATATTATACATTGACAGAAATATCTGTGATGCTTGAAGCATTATACATTGTTGGGATAACATATTATAAAAATGATACATAATAATAGGAAAACAATTATTTCTGCAGCATATTTTTGAATGGGACTACTGTCTCGGTTTCGTAGTTCATCCCTCAACTTTCGAATTTCAGCTAGTATAATATCATGATTAGTGTCGTTGGCTTTTCGATCTTCCGCCCATTGATCGTCGTCATTCCAGTCAAAGCCAGACAATCATTGCATTTCCAAATATATTATAAACTGAACGTCGTCGTTCCACTGAATGTGCACTTGTGCTATATGACATTATGATTACAATTTAACTGCAAAATATATCATAACAAATATATTATAAACAGAACATTCTTCAAGTAAAAAAGTAACAAAATCTGTATAAACATTATTTGTATGAAATAGATACAAATGGCATCCTACAACAAAACTTCCCTGACTCTGTGAATCACCCAAACTTCCCTTCAAACCATATTGAATCCAATGGAGACTTACAAGCATCATATGATGTTAAGTTTTCAACTTCTGCTCCTCATTATTAGTACTCAACAATGTCTCAATATCAAGCCTTCTCATGACAAACTGAAGTGCTTCCATTTGTAACATAAAATGTTTGTTTATTGATAATGAAAAAACAAACTTGTGTTCTGTCAACTGACATTCTTTCAACCAAAATCTGACTTTCTTTTTCTTCTAAACAACTAAATTTTCTCAAGAGATCCAAAATCCATGCATCGAAACCAATACAATATTTCAATAAAAAAACAAAAACTATGAATTGTAAGCTGCCACAGAAGCTTCATACGCAAAGAATTGTAAGCTGCCACAGAAGCTTCATACGCAAAGAAATATAAGCTGCCACAGAAGCTTCATACGCAAAGAAATATACCAAAATCAGAATTTAAAGACAAATCTTGGGTTTATGATTTTCTTTCTTTCAAATGAAATTAGTGAAAAAAAATTTGAAAATAGTGCCCAGATTGACGAACTGACCGTGGAGGAATCCGGCGAACTGGTTTCGCTTCTGAGAGTTGGTAAATTGTGTTGGAAGTCGAGCGAAATGGAGGAGAGAGCACCGGATTTTGCTTAGGGGCCTCTCGACTTTGGATCGACGCAATCCAGTCTCAATCCGTGGCAGCTACACTGAACTTCTATAATTTCGTTGGGTCCCGTCTGAGGCAGCTTCAGCCATTGTTTCTCTGGAAATCAGCAAAGGGAGATTTTGAGAACGACAGCAAAATGATTTAGGGCTATTAGAGTTGGAGTGTTTGGCAACACATTTGCCACAAAACGTGATTTACCATAATTTACCAAAACGCAATGTTTGGTGTCGTTCTGGAAAAAGATAAGTGGATTTGTGTGTTGGAATATCATTTCTCTAAAAGGAGGTATCGATTAATAATTAATCAAAAATTATAATTTTGACATATTCGTATGATTAAGAAAAAAAAAATCAAAGAAAACACTCGCAATCCTTCAAAAAAATCATTTATTTATAATTAAAAAATAGTAAATAATATAAGAATTTTTAATTAAATCAATATAAATATGCATTATTTTGTAGAAAATTTTATCATTGTTTATGAAAATATTGGTGTTATATCATGGTAATAATTTTCATCGTTTCTAATAGAGTCTTTCACTTTTCAGGCAAATTCTTTGATCAAAACCCAAAAAAAATATTGAAAAATTAAAATACATTAAAATCAAGATAAGAGATTTTTTTTGGAAAATCATAAATCGACCGATTAATCGACTAAATTCGTATGAAAAAATTGTGTCTGTTTAAAGTGGTTAAAATTAATTGTAACGAATAGTTCAAATAGTGATTTGCGATTAACGGCTGATTAATGAGCGCTTAAATAAAACAGTTCCCGGTTCGTTTTATAACTTTTTATTTTTTTTTTTTTCTTCTCTTCTCTTCTTAGGGAAAAAAAAAGAGAGAGAGAGCTTTCTCCCTTCTTTTTTTCTTTAACTACTAAATTTGCAGAATTGAAAATAAAAACACTCATAAGATTAGGAGCTATAAAAAAAACATGAGCTTGGGCTGGTCCAATATCATTTGAACCCGAACTTACATTAAAAAGCCCGAACTCAAGTCCGTATATCTAAAATAATATTTTTTCTTATAAAATAATATTCATTTTACTAAATGCACCCATTATTTTTATTAAACTTTATAAATAAATATAAATTTTATCGGGATTAGACTTGGTCCAACCCGATAATATCTGAGCCATATTTTTTTCAAGCTCATTCTCTTATTATGAACTTTGGCTCGGACATAGTTAAAATTACCTACAAGCAATGCAACGACCAAATTCTATATTTCCAAGAGGGGATGAATTAGGTTATTGCCTAATAATGCGTAAATAAAAATCTTTACCGATTTTAACTACTTTTACCGATTAATCCTTATGGTACATTTTCTCAAACAATAAATATTACATATATGCAAGTTTCTAATATATAAGTAAATACACAGATAAATTTGTGGTAATTAAAGAGTTAAGGATGGAGAAAATAACATTGTGAGTTATAGTGGTTCAACCAACAATACCTACATCCACTCCCTTAGTCGCGCTTG
The DNA here is from genome assembly GCA_019454045.1 of Zanthoxylum bungeanum. Classification (NCBI taxonomy): domain Eukaryota; kingdom Viridiplantae; phylum Streptophyta; class Magnoliopsida; order Sapindales; family Rutaceae; genus Zanthoxylum; species Zanthoxylum bungeanum. Next base: position 21,074 of record SKCR01034653.1, read on the forward strand.
AAGCTTTTCACTATCAATCGAGTTTTTGTCATGGCTCACCTGCAACAAAGAGTTTTACATAAGGTTCACTCCAAACCTTTACACTTTAAGTTTTCTATATAGGCTCACTCACAAACATTTCCAATTACCCAAACGATGGGATTTCACAAACCACTTGGGTACTCACAAAGATGATGAAGATTCTAAGTGTGAGTTGCTTACCTAATTGTTATAAGCTCACTACTAAAGATTAGAAGATGTAGTGTGTGAGTCTGATGTATAAGTGTGTATGATTATGAAGGTTTACAAAATACTATTGTTTTTGCTCTCCTAGAATGTATATAAAGGTTGTGTAACATTGTAAAAACGATTGAAGCTCAATTTATAATAAAATACAAGACAATCCTCAATTCCCTGTATGAGATCGGTATGCTGGTCTTCAGATACTGACATGTTGGTATGACATAGTAACGGCTCTCAACGACTATATTAACGTTTGAATATGTCTGTTAAGGACCGGTATAGTCACTGGTATGATAATGTCGTTAGCTCACCGGTATGTGATCGGTATGGAGACCGGTTTGGTATGTGCCGATTCCAGTAGCTATGCATTCTTAGGTTCACGGTATGGTATCGGTATGGTGACCGATTCGATCTGTGCCGGTTCCGGTGAGTGTGCAAAACAGAGCATATCACCGGTATGTGACCGGTAAGGGATCGGTATGCCAGTCTCTGTACAAAAAATACAGATATGAAGGTTTTAAGATATTTTGTACATGAACCTAATGCATCTAAGCGAATGTGCATGTGTCATATGAGCTTAGGTACTTAGATAAACAATTTACATTACAATTTAAACTCTGAGCTAAGACTACACATAATTTCTTCAATATGCACTAGTCTTCATATTATTCGTTCTTCACCACTGTTGTGCTTCGACATCTTTTTATAATGTCTCGTTGTTGTGCGTCGAAGTCTTTATTCATGTTGCATCAACAAAATCCATTACGCGATTGTGTCGCTAACAATGATATAATAAAGCTCAAGTCCGATCAGAAAGATTATCATCCCTAAATAAGATTCTAAAAATGCAAGTTAATACCATACTTTGTGAAAAACATGAAAAAATAAATAAAATTTCGAAGGCTGCTATGGGCATCAACAAGACAGATATAGTTGTATTACATAATTAAGCTTTAAATGCTTTGGAAATAGATGCAGTTTTTCCACCGAAGGCATGAATTCCAGATCAAAAATGATAATTCACCAACACTCTCAACCATAATAATCTCAACCCTCTCACTGTGGCTACAGTGAACTACTGTAGTTCACTGTAGCCACAGTGGGAGAGTTGAGATTATTGTGGGTGAGATTGTTGGTGAGTATATCATTACTCATTCCGGATACTTTTGACTGATTAGTCCCCCTTCATTTCTGACAGCAAATTGCTTGGAAAAAGGGAATAAATAATATTCTCTCTTAAAAAAATATTATTAATATTTTTCTTTTGAAAATAATATAGCATACAAGAATTCTCACGATGCAAGTCCATAGAGGATTCAATTCACTCATTCTTTCTTCCTCACTCGTCCTCTCTATAAATAAAATTTGTGTGTTTGTTGTCACTGTTCACAAATCACTGTAATAGTATTATGGTTGCAAATTATTATGCAGGAAACTTTTTAATTGTATTTTAATGAAATATTTCTTTAAAATAATCAATTTTGTTTTAAAATATAAAGAGGTCTCGTAATTTTTTTTTACATAAAGCCTTAAATACCTTTTAGTTCGTCCCTCGTGAGTCGTGATGTAAATTATTAGTTTTTATTTTATTTTTTATAAAACTCTTAGCTTCTCTATATATTATATGTTAGTTAAGAGTAGTGTGTTTGCACAATATTTGTGGGAGGGGGTATGGATGGTAATGGTTAGTCTTCGAAAATTTTCAAATGTCTTCGTCTTTTTTCATTTTTCTCGTAATTGTTTCAGATAAGGGGATGAAAATCCATGAATAATAAAAGACGATTCTAAAATAAGCCGTATTTCGAATAATAGGTAAAATTTTCTTAAAATAAATTTAAGTAATTGAAAAACATATTAATTGAGCTATTACTTTATTCAAAAATCAAACATATATATTAAAAAAAATGATAATATATATTACACAAATCACAATTTATATAGAAAATTGAAATTTATATTTTTTATCTTTTTGTTTGGTCCGTAATTTAACAAAATGATGGCTCCCTCATTAAAAAGTGATTTTATATATAATTATTCAATTAATTTAAGTCCTTATATTGTTTATAATTTATATACTTTTATAAATATTAAGAGATTTTTTATTTACATATATTAAGTTGAAATTTGAACATATTTATTAACTACAATTAAATAAATTACAACGTAAAAATATAACGGTAAAGAGATGAAGATCTTATCTAATCCCCGTTCATTCTCTGAATAATAATTTTTTTTAAGAAGTTTTGATATTTACCTTACCGAGTGATATTCGATCAAATATTACCAGACAAAAAACAGCATTTTTGTAAACAAAATTTAAATTCCAAATCAAAGAAGTAATTTGCTTAATTATTTTACTTATAATAATCCACAAAATGAAGAGAGAGAGAAAACAAAAAAAAAGGCAATTAACATCGTTGATATCTTAAGATTTGATATTTATTCATGAGTCATGCTAACGAGTAACGAGTGCCCTAATATTACTCATTAACAATCCATTTTGGAAAGTTTTCATATTATTTTTATGAAAAATACAAAATATTATCAAAACATTAATTATTTTTTTATTCCCATGAAAACTTCCCTAAAATAAATCATTAAGGAGTGCCCTAAAGGCGCTCGTTAGCATTTCTATTTATTTATCATGATAAATTATAAGTATTAATTAATTAATAATTTTCAGAGAAGCAGTTCTTCAAGTCGTTGTTGAACTCTTGAAGTTTCCATACCAATTCTTGAATTGATGGCCTGCAAAATTAAACATGATATATAATTTTGTTATTATCACCACCGACCAACAAATTAAAGTCAAATTTTGCTTCATCTAATTAAAAGGAAACCCATGCAATACAACTATGTCTATCAACGTGTATCAACTACGTACGTTTCAGACCCCATGCATCCTTTTTTTTTTAATCAATCTTAATATTATTTCCTTTCTCAATCACTAAATAAATTGGGTTTTACAAATAAATCAATGGTCGGTTTGATTTATAATTTGGATAAAGTATTAGGATAACTGAGATAAACTTTCAAACACGTGTATTTTAATATCAATATATGATTAATATTCATTTATATTTAAATTAAGAAAAATGAAATCTAACTATCATGTAAATTATCATAACAACACTTTAATCCACATAATTTTGAAAATACAAGTTTCAGTCTACAACAGTAAATATTTTACAATAATTTTGAGTTAGTTTTCATCCATTTAATATTAAATACTTTGAATAGTACTCCAAATATTGTCTAAAGATAATAAAAGTTTGTTTTAAAATTAGATTAAAAAAAAATGACTCACTTGACCAAAAAAAATTTAAAGACCGGTGATAAAAGTTTATATTTTTCAAAGATGCATGGACTAAACATATATATATCTAAAACTACTAACGAATGATGTGTCATTAAGACAATATTTTTCCTTTTAATTATTATTCAATGAGTAGTGATAAACGTACACCCAAATAACACACCCGAAGACGCAACCTTGACATAAAATTTTATTTTATCGTTACTTAATTTTCATTTTTTATTTTGTTTGGAGTATGTATTTGGATGTACACCTATCATGTTGTTATAAAATAACTACCCATTATATATATATTATATATATATATATATATTAAAAAAACACTCAATACAAAACTTAACTCAATACCGCACGGAAAACAAAAATAAAAGCATAGAAAAATGTTAAAACATATAAATATATACACACACATTTAGGGCATTTAATTTAGGAAAATCATTAAATACCTTGGACTTAATACTGAAGATGACCTGGTCGCCGGAATTGACTTGAGTGACATTAATAACCTGAGCTGCTGCTTCCTCAAGAACAGTGATAATTTCATGTAACATAAAGTTTCTATGAATCCCACAAATCAAATTCAGCTCCAAAGTAGAATCCGAAGTTGTTATGCTCATTCTTGGCAACATTCTTGATGATGATGATGAAGAAGAACTGCCGCCTTGTGTCTGATTCCGATCTTCTCCTCCTTTCAAAAGTCCTTTCTTTTTCTTAAGACTTTCTTGATTCTTCTGCAAATGCGTTATATAACTTGTGGCTTCATCCAATATTTCTGGCATTGACAACTGCATTATATATATGTTAATTAAAAATAATAATGAATACGAATTATAAGATCAATACTGAATCCGAATTCATTTTTCACAACGAATTCCGATTCGATAACTCTAATTTATTATTCAGACCTTGGAATTATTGGAAGGCATTAGAGAAGCAAGCTGGGTAATGAGAGCTTTCATGTGCATTCTTCTATGTTTCTCTTTTTCATTTCTCTGAGCTCTAGATGATGAATCAGAAGAGCTACTTCCACGTCCCGCCATAATTATTATTTTTTTCTGATTGAATAATCCACGTTTGCCCTAATATTAAAACACAAGAATCAAACAACTCGAAATGAATCAACAATCCTCATCATCAAATGCTTTTGTTTATTCAAAATTTATTTTAAAATTTTCAAAAATAAAATTATATAATTGTTGATATATATATAATACCTACAACAAAGATGAAATTTGTGTATGGAACAATAACTTAATTGTGTGTGGTATATAATAAAGATAATGAGATATTATAGGGGCGATGTGTAGAGACTGAGGGAGGATTTTTTTAAGTCTTATTTGTTTTGTCAACAAAACATCGTGAACCTAATTTAAAATCATTTTTATAATTCTGGTTTCCCTGTCTGTTGTATTGATTGATGGATCAAAATCATTCTTCTTAAAGTCAATTTTTTATTTACATATTTGAGTGGTTTAATAACGAGATTTTTAAAATGAGTTATGTTAACGAGTATTCTAAGGGTATTCATTAAGGATATATTTTAAGAAAATTTTCATATCATTTTCATGGGGAATATAAAAATTATCAAAATATTAATTACGTTTTTTTTTCTATTAAATTTTCTTAAAATGAATCATTAATTAGTGTCATTTAGAATATCAAAAAAATTATTGAATGTTGACATGAATATGATCCATTACACGGGCAATTTGGCTTATTGCTTAAAGTCTCCAAGTCTTGTCTAGGCATATAAGGGAAAATACTCAAATGTGTGACGTGGCCAGTCTTTGGCTTGGGGATGAAGTCATAGTTAGATACCTTTTATAATTTGGGTCATGTTACTGTGATAATGATATTCATTAAATATTATTTTAGAAACAAATTTACATTATTTTTATGAGAAATATAAAAAATTGTCAAAATATTAATTATTTTTTTCTTTTTTCTATAAATTTTTTCGCAAAATAGATTATTAATGAGTACTTTTAAGACACTCATTAACTTTTCCCTAATATTTATAATACTATGTCTATATAATAATATAAACGCAGAATGGTTTGCTGCGGCTTTATTGACCCGTGACTTGTGGAACACAAATTTGATCTGTATTCTATTTTTGTCTTTGCCGGTAACCAATGTTTGTTTTTCGGCGCATTATTATTAGATCATCCTAACGAATGCTCTGAGTGCACTCGTTACGAATCCATTCAATGAAATTTTGATATTATTTTTTTGGAAAATGAAAAATTGTCAAATCATTAATGATTTTTTTCTCCTTTTTCCAATCAAAACTTTCATTAATGGATTCTTAGCAAGTGCCCTAAAGACTCGTTACCATTTTCATTATTATTATTATTATTATTATTATTATTATTATTAATAACTGATTATTTTGTTTTTCGCGAGGGGATTCCAACTGATTCACGTGTCCATTTACACGACTGCTTATAATCTCCAGCGGGGGTAATGATAATATAATATTGAATATAGAGTAGGATTGGTAAAATTTCTTATCCCATTTGATTCGAGATAAAAAAAATTATTTCGTATTTAAATGAGATAAATTTTTTTGAATTGGGACATAATTTTCATAAGATAGGAGTAGTTTTTATTTATAAAACACGATAAGATGGATCTAATTATGATTTTATTAAGCCAACATATCAACCATTTTGTTTTAATAGATTATTTGATATTTTCATTGGAAACATAAAACATAAATCAATATTAAAGCAAAGAGGGCATTTTGGTAAATAGAATATAAAGATGACAACAGCATTGGCTGCACGCATCAGAGTGAGGACTGTGAAGCAAATGTTTATCCTGTAAAGTGGTACATATATATATATATATATATATATAATATATATATATTTAATTTTGTAAATAAAAAATTCACCAAACCCGATCTTTTCATTTATTGTAAAATGATATTTATGTTAGGTCGGGTAAAATTATATTACATAATGAAATTTTATACGACCCAACATAAATATCAAATATTTAAAGAAAAAATTGAAGTAATTGTTATGGGGCTTCAACTGCAACGACGGACTTCGTTTAATTATACAAATATTGCAATGAAATTTTCATTATTTTTTTAAAATTTACTTGGTTTGAGAATTGTTAAGGAATGTTAAGGAATATTATTATGGAAATCTATATTATGGAATTAATATCCAAAATAGAATTCCTAATACTTTTAGGAGTCTTCAAATCCAAACTTTTCATCAGGAATTAACCGATCCCATTTGAAGCGTTTGATCATATTATGAATGAAAACAAGTATTTGGAGAGCCGAAGCCCGAAAGGGAGCGAAATCCCGAAATAAAGCCGAAGCCGAAAAAAGGGAGCGAAATCCCGAAAGAGAGCCGAAACCGAGAGTGCCGAAACCAGAGAGGGAGCAAAATCCCGAAAGAGAGCCGAAGCCCGAAATTGGCGCCAATGTCTTCTACAAGTTACTGTATTATGATATTAGGGACAATTAGGTTAAAAAAAAAATTGGATAAGTATCTGTTAACGTTATAATTGTATGGTCTTTAAGAGAAGTGGTTTGATAGCGTAAAATTAATATCTCATATTGAGATTATATCTTAAAGTGAATTTACCTGAAATCCTTATAACATATAGTGGAAATAAATATTATTTAAAAATAATATTATACATGTCCATTGTCCCAAAACTAAATTTCATATTACTTTTCTTCAACATGTGATAGCATTAATTATCAAACATGTATAATTTTATTAAATATAATTAATATTTATTCCGTAATTTTTTAATATTTAACGCATTATATTATTAGACTTCTTCGCTGACAAATTATACAACGTATTGTCGGTTCCATAGTCCATCGAGTCGTGTGTTGTGACGTTGCTGGCTGATATAGACGGTTTTTGAAATCGTTTTGTATTTGAAATCCAATCATAATTTTTTTTGAATTAGGACAATGCTAACGTCATCCCATGATTATTTGGATTCATCTTGTTCAAGAGACTCTCCTTAACAAGATCTTGAAGTAGGACAATGGTGGAATCTCTCTCTTGACTCCAAAATAAAATTGATGTCGCTCAATACTCACTACAAGAATTAGACCATTTAGCGTCGAATTATTTCGACGCCATACGTCACGGTTTCGACGCAAAATACATTTAGCGTCGAAAAATGGACGCTGAAATGTCGACGAGAATCACTTTTAGCGTCGAAATAATTAAATGCGACGCTAAAAAGCTTTATTCCGCGTCCAATTTATTTCGACGCTAAAGTACATATTTCGACGCTATTGGTTATATTTGGCGACGAAATATTTCGACGCAAAAATCCAAACTTTTAGCGTCGAAACGTGTCGACGCTAAAGTATATTAAAAAAATATTATATGTAAGCTTACCGCGGCCATTTTTGGTTACTATTAGCGTCGAAATAATCGACGCCAAAACTTGGACTTTTTGCGTCGAAACTTTCGACGCTAAAGTATATCAAAAAAGTATTATATGTAAGCTTACATCGGCCATTTTTTGTTACTATTAGCGTCGAAATATTCGACGCCAAAAGTTGGACTTTTTGCGTCGAATTATTTCGTTGCTAATAGTTCAAAAATTTATTTTTAAAAAAATTATTAATTTACTTCTTTTTGGTCAAAAATATTTAATTTTGTTGAAAAAAATGTAATTAATAACAGAATTACGAAATATTATAATAAATATTATATTTAAATTTGTTTTAGAAAAAAAAATATTATATTAAAAATATTTGTTCAAAATGTTTATACAAAACCAAATATAAAATTAATTGCTACTGTGATGGGGGACGCTCGAGCCCGATGCACCATAACTAAATGAAGCCTCAAACATCTGACGGAAAGCCAGCATTTGCTCTTGCAACGCTCCATCTTCTTCTCGTGGTCCATCATCTTATCTCGTGGTCCACCGTGACCTGTTGTAGCTTCTCCTTAGTCTGCTGCAGCTCGTCTCAGGTGCGGCTAGCTCGTCTTTGTTGGTGACTAACTCGTCTCGAACGAGAGACATTGTCCGAATTAACACTATTGCGTGCAGATGACGTTGGCTTTTTACGAGTGCCAAGGCCAACGTTGTAAGCTGTCTGATTCTTGAAAACCAATTGCGACAGCTGCTCATTTGATATGGGGTCGGACCCTGTCTCTTGAGTTTGATCTTGGAGTTCCATCATTTCGTTCTGTTTCAAAAAATAAGTTAATATTAGAATTTGAGGAAAAAAAAATTAACATATATAATATTAATTATTTTATTTTAAAAACTGAAACTTACATAGCAGTGTTCGACTTCTTCATTTATCCATTTGTTCCTCTCATTGTAATGCGTCACACGGAAAAAATCTGGAAATGATTGCACCTTACCTGTGCTACTCTGTTATAAACAGAAAATAAATTCAATATTATTCCAGATTAGTAAAAATAATTAACTGTTCAATTTTACGTTAGGGTATATTTACCTCAGAATGTTCGACACGATGTTGGATAAATGGCTTCGAACCTCCACGTGGTGGTTAAAACGCAAGTGACTTCGATTTTCCGAATTTGCGTGACATTTATCCTGCATTTACCAACACTGTAAGTACCGAAAACAAAGACAATTATAAATTTCCGTTTATTTCAAAATTTACCTCGTGTTTTTTGCTAGACCAAAGCTCACATAAGAATGTCCAATATTGTTCCTCTATAAAATCAGGCTTGTGTTGTGGAGCATTTGAAGGTCCATGTTCGTCGAATATTGGTTTCAGGACTTTTGTTCTATAATCTTTATAACTTTTCCCCATGTGGTAGTCAATATATTGTTGGACATTCACTTGGGTAAGATCGAAGTCGAACCATTCCTACATGAAAATTCGAGTAAAAATAAAAATAAGTATTAAATAAAAATTAAATAACAAACAATATCGAAAACTTACAAGTAACGAAGGGAATAGCTGGTTCATTTTCGTCTCTCACGGTATCTTTCTCCAAGATACGTAGTGTTGGGGAGCTTCATATCGAGCTGTAGCTCCTATGGCTGTATTAAACGCTGAATTATGTTGTCCGACTTGAGTGTGTCCATCTCTGATATCTCTATCCGGATACGGCCGTGAGCCTTAACGTACTTAGCCAACCCCAGGCCAGGGTGCGTCCTCGACCCTTCACTGTACTGGACTCACCTGTGCTGCAGCAGAGAAATCACCAGGGCCAGTTGCCCTTGCTGATGTAGATTGAGTCGTCGGTAGCCCGTTTGCAATTGCCCGGTGCCATCTGCAAAAACCCGTCGCATTAGCGTCATCAAATTCCAAAATTCTTATACATATACATACATATCCATACAAGTCAATACAACTTAACAAAAGCGCTTATAACATCGAATGCTCACTTTCGTTTTCAAATTCATTCATTCATTTATTCATTTCACATATGCATTCATTATCCATAATCTACGAGTTCCATCATACACGTACATACACACATTCACACAATCAATGGGATACATATAACCAACCACGAAGCACATTTAACAACCAATACATCACAAGGCACACAATCAAACAATACATACATATCACGACACACCAAACTCATCACACGACTTCTCATGCACACGCATAACCATAACAACATTCCAAAACACATACTATACTATCACGCGTTTCCAGAGAGCTCACGTTCGAGTAGCGTTCTATAACGCGTTCGAACGAATCATTCCAGAGAGCTCACGTTCGAGTAGCGTTCTATAACGCGTTCGAACGGATCAATTCCAGTGAGCTCACGTTCGTATGGCGTTCTTTAACGCGTTTGAACGTCTAAGGCAAAAAGTGGGCGTTCGAATTGCGTTTGAATACGCGTTCAAACGTCCTACGGTCTGCCGAAATCAAACCAAAATATTGGCTTCCCAAGCACCCCAAAACACACCAAAAACACACTCTATCATTTAGCCAGCATCAATATCCTCTAAACATCTCTATTGATTGACTCCTTATTAGGCACCATTCTTTCTTTATTCAAAATTAACCCACAATCATCATCATCATTCATAAACAATCATCATCATCATACATCAAAACCATAATATGTCATCATGCAAATTCATCATCAACTTCAACAATCATCATCATCAAAATTCATCAATCTTATTGACAAATCACCACCATCATCATCATCATCAAATTAAAATAAAAAAGTGAGACTTATCTTAAATTCGTTGCAGTAGATGTCTAGAAGCCGAGAATGCAGAAGAAGAGAGTTAATGGAAGAAATTTGGTCGTTTGAGCCGAGAAGAAGTGGTCGCTGGGTTTAGGGATTTAAAAGACATTTAGCGTCGAATTAATTTGATTTTAGCGTCGAATAATTTGACGCCAAAAAATAGGCGGTTATAAAAAATTTAGGGTTATTTTTCCGGGAAATTTAATTTTATATCTAGCGTCGAAATATAATTTTCGACGCTAAATGACATACATAGCGTCGACTAAATGTCAGACATTTAGCGTGAAAATTATATTTCGACGCTAGATGTGTACCATTAAAAATAATAAAAACAAATATGTGATAGTTATACTATTAATAATTACGATAATATTTCAACCATATCTAAAGAGTAATTAAAATCAACAACCATACATTATAATCCAGAAAATTATTCATCAATCACAAAATACAGTAACTTCATTAATCACTATTGTCGTCGGTATTTGAGGATTCGTGACTGGAATCGAAGTCATCTTCAGTGTCAAATTGGTTCTTCACTTGCTACTTCAACGCTCACTTCAGCATGAGGAATTATCTCAACGTCTGTACTAGCTCGAGTTAATGTGATATTTTTCGGAACGGTGACAGTTGGTCCATGATATATTTGTGCAGTATCTTCAAAGTTGCCGGAGACTTCTTCTGTTTCATCTGATATGTCAACTCTATCTTTCTCCTGCGTTTGTCCCAGATGGCCCTATGTTGTAACTTTTCTACCACCATCCACCTAGTTCCTAACTTGGGATCAGATATGTACATCACTGAACGTGCTTGGGTACAAAAAATGTATGAATCATTCTTGTACCAAAAACGTTGAACATTAATTGACGTTAGATTATTACGAACTTGAATTCTCCTCTTTCTGGCATTTGTGTCAAACCACTTACAGTCGAATAGCACACTATGTCGTCTGGGTCGGTATATCAACTCAATGACCGACTGCATTACGCCGTAGAAGTCAATTAGATCTGAGCTGTGTTCTCCTTGGACTACAATTCCAGAATTTTGAGTCACATGAGTAACATCTCGCTGTGTTCGGTATGAAATCTAACTCCGTTGACAATGCATCCACTGTATTCATAAGCCTGTTTTTGAGGCCCATAGCCAAAGAAAGAAACCAACGAGGATTGCGAGTCCAATTGACCATTTTGAACTTGGTTGTTAATCTGACAATGAGAGAAATATATGTGTTAATATAACAAACTGAAATGTTTAATGTTAGGATAAAAATAAATATAAAATATTCTAACTTACAGTTGTCTGAAACCATTTAGGAAATTCTTTTCTGTGTGTTCCATCAACATTGTGGTCACCACGACATTGTAGAATTGTTAGATGTTGCCTACAATAAATTATCACGGTTAATGTATGGAAAAAATACAATAGTTATGCACCAGAAAAACTTACGTTATATACGGTTGAAATTCATCACAATTACTCAATATAAACCAATGCGCACATTCAACTTCCTGAAGGGATAGTAATTTGACACCTACTGCACCAAATGGTCTGCAATTTTGACGGAACACTGTGATATCTTGGTTATTACTTGCATCTCCATCATAGTTTCGTGGCCGACGATTAAAATGAGTTTCAATATTCTGCATGTACATCGAACAAAAATTATTGCTTCGTTTATTATAACAGCTTCAGCTATTGACCCTTCAGGGCGTGCCTTGTTTTTCACATACTGTTTGTAATCTCCCAAAGCCCTGCAGATATGACAACAAGTTTGCATTAATACTAAATTCTATGCACATGAAAAAAGTTAAGAATTTTCTTATATAAAACTGTATATATATATATATATATAGTACCTCTCAATGGATACATCCATCTGTAATGGACAGGACCTCCCTTTCTAGCTTCAGCCGGTAATGCACAGCCAAATGTACCATGACATCAAAAAAAGCGGGTGGCAAAATTCGCTCCAGCTTGCATAGGATTATCACGATTCCTCGCTCAAGGTCGTCAATAACAGATGTGCTTAATGTCCTCTGACATAATTGTTTAAAGAAGCCACATAGATCAAGTACGACGTCACATACATTCGGGGGGAGATAAGGTCGAATGCCAAAAGGAAGGAGAATCTCGAGAAGCACATGACAATCGTGACTCTTTAATCCCGTTATGTATCATCTCTGACCCAACGCCAATATTCGATGCATAATTATCAGGGAATTTAACCATTTTCAGCCAATCACGAATGATTTTCTCTCCGATTGATTGAGCACATAACTAGCAGGAGGCTTAATAAGACCTCGTGAGGTGACTTGTAAATGCAATTCACTGCGAATTCTAAGATCTTGTAGGTCCAGTCTAGCATTTACAGTGTCTTTTGTCTTACCCGGAATATTGAATAGTGTACCCACTAAACTCTCACAAATGTTTTTTTCTATATGCATTACATCCAAATTATGTCGCAAACTCAGAGTCCCTCAATATTCTAACTCAAAGAAAATACTATTCCTGTCCAATTCAACTCTTCAGGTAAGCGTTTTCGATTTTTATCTCTATTATTAGGATGTTTACCTGGTGTGTGCTGTCTCTGAGATGTTGATGTTGGCAAAGTATGTCGAATCCAGACAATGGACTGGGCATACTCTGAGGTTCATGTTGACCGTTAAATAATTGACTCCTCCGCCAAGGATGACTCAACTCAAGAAATCTCATGTGCCCTGTGTATCCAATTTTATTCCGTAATCGTTGCGAATTGTTTGACCCGCACAAACTGGACATGCCATGTATCCCTTAGTGCTCCATCCAGATAATGAACCATAAGCTGGAAAATCATTAATGGTCCATAATAATGCGGCATGCATCTGAAAATACTGCTCTGAAGCTGCATCATAGGTATGCACACCCACATTCCATAATGTTTGTAACTCCTCGATCATCAATGGTCTCAAGTAAATATTTATATCTTTACCAGGTGAACGTGGACCAGGTATAACCAATGACATAAACATGAACGGATCCTTCATACATTTCCATGGAGGTAAGTTATATGGAATGACAATAACGGGCCAGATGCTATAAGAGTTGTACATATTCCCAAATGGGTTAAAACCATCAGAGGCAAGACCTAACCTGACATACGGGGGTCCTCAGCGAAAACGGGGGTACATGTCATCAAATTCCTTCCATTCGGTTCCATCCGCAGGATGTCTAAGTATGCCCTTCGCACCGATCCTCTTTTCATGATGCCACATCATATCAGTCGATGTGTGTCGTGACATGAACAATCTCTGCAGCCTGGGCGTTAAAGGGAAATATCGCAATATCTTTTGAGGCACTTCTTTCCCCATACCACGGACTTTGTATCGACTTTCACCACATATCGGACAATGTTCAAGTGATTCATACTCGGCACGAAATAATACACAATCAAACTTACAAGCATGAATGGATTCATACCACATTCCCAGATCACGCAACATTTTCTTTGCCTCGTAGTACGACTTAGGCAATTCGCTTCCAACCGGTAACATTTGGGCCAGTAACTCTAACATCATATCGATACTTTTGTTGGTCATTCTGTTGATCACTTTAATATGTAATAATTTCACAACGAAATTCAAGATCGACATTCCAGCACCTTCAAATGGAATTTTTTTTGCCTCATCAAGTAGTTCACTAAATAAATTTTGATCATTTCCACTTAACACTGGCATGTCACCACTAACACTATGACCAAGTTGTGGACCTTGTAAGTCATGCAAAATATCGGTGATCTCATCGTTTGCAGGTTGATTGTAACTACTGCTCCCTTCGCCGGAATCAAAAAACCGTGACTGAGAATTATACTGCTCACCGTGATAAATCCACGTACGGTAAGTTGGTGATATTCCTGGCATGTATAAATGATTATGAACTTCATCTAACCGCTTCATTTTCCTATTCAAACAATTTACACATGGACAACGAACACGACATTCAGCATCAATGTGTTGCTTTGCGACTTCAATAAACTCATACACTCCATTACGATATTCAACACTCAATCTATCCAGAGAGCTCATCCAATTTCTATCCATTTCAGCAGAATACCTAAATATAATAATATAATTATTAGATATCATATTACAATAATCAACATTACTAATTCATTAATACTTTATTTAAGCATATATATATATATATATATATATATATATATATTTGGTTGATAAATTAATTAAATAGTTTACAGAAAATTCTATTTTGTTAATTAATATACTTACTCTACATATATGAATCATAAATCACTAACAAACAGCATATAAACAACATATATAATCATAAAAATTGAAAATAATAAAGAAATATGAAAGAAGATTTACCTTTTCGGAAATTGATTACAATATTATTGAATATTTTTAGGAGAGTTGTGAGGCTGTAGAGGAGAAATTCTCAGATTTCAGAGGATGAAAATGAAGAGAATAAGAGAAAAAATAGAGGGGGAGAAGGGTTGGTGACATTCTGTATTTTAATCTATCTTTAGCGTCGAATCTGACAATTCGACGCTAATTGTTGTAGTTTTTAGCGTCGCAATAAATATTTCGACGCTAAATGTCTGGTTTTTGGCGTCGATTTAAATTTAGACGCTAAAGATTCAAGGATTGTCGGTGGAAACTTCATAAGCCTTTAGCGACGATAAATAGTCGACGCTAAATGTTAGTTTTTGGCGTCGACACCGAGTTTGGACGCTAAAAGCTTAATATTTGGCGCCAAAAAGCATTGCAATAGTAAAATTATTTAGCGTCGAATATCATTCGACGCTATAGTAATAATTTTAGCGTCGAAAATGCTTATCGACGCCAAAAAATGAATATTTGGCGTTGAAACTTTTTTCCGTCGCTAAAAATATGATATGTAGCGTCGAAAATGATATTCGACGCTAAAAGTGAGTTTTGGCGTCGAATTTTATTGCGACGCTAAATGTTTGGACGCTAAAAGCCATAATTCTTGTAGTGACTTATGAATTTTTTGAATATTTAGAATGAACAAGAAGGCTCATATATATAGACATTGATTGAACCTTAAAAGCACCATTTGATTTGGGGGTGTAACCCTCATAAGGCTCCGATTTATTTTTCCTGGTAAACAATAATATCGTTATGACTACAATTTTTCCACAGAAGGCATGAATTCCGGATATTTTTGACTGATTAGTCCCCCTTCATTTTTGACAGTAAACTTGCTTGGAAAAGGAAATAAATAATATTTTCTTTTTCTTTAGGAAAAAAAATACATAAAAATGATAGAGCATACAAGACTTCCCACGAAGTCTAGAGAGATTCAATTTACTCATCCTTTCTTACTCGTCATCTCTATAAAGCAAATTTGTGTGTTTATTGCCACTGTTTACAAAGCACTGTAATAGTATCATGGTTGCAAGTTATTATATGTAGGAAACTTCTTAATTGTATTTTAATGAAATATTTCTTTAAAATAATCAATTTTTGTTTTAAACTATAAAGAGGTCTCGTAAATTTTTTTATTTTTTTTTTACCGTAAAGCCTTAATTTGTTAGAATATTTTATTCTAATTATGGGCTTCTATTAATTGTGATACATGTAAGATTATTGGTTTTTTAATAGAAACTGTGAAGCCCAATTATCTGATATAATAAAGTGGGATGCACTCTATATTATTTGATGTGTAGATATTAGAGAATGTTTCAGATTTGTTATGGGCTTTTGATGGATGAGCTCATTACATTCCATAAATTTAGTGAGCTAAGGTCTTACCCTCACTCCCCTATATAACTTACTCAATAAGCTTCACGAGGACTCTAGATATTTCTCACTTTCCCTATTACGACATATCATCACGAAGTAAGTGAGATTGCCGTGAGCAATCATAAGGAATTTAATAAGGGATAGAGAGAGAAATAGAAGCATAAGGAAATAGCTCCCTAAGGTTTGGAGAAAATTAAGGCATAAAAAAGCTTAATACGGAGAGTAAGTTTTCTCACTATCAAGAAGTGGGGAGCAGATGGTGATCTCCTCAGTACAATAAAATCAACAGATCTACAGAAACTTCCGCTACTGATATGGATTCTAAATCAGGTACGCTATCTGAATCATCCGATTAATTAATTACTTGTATTCTAAGCTCTTATATTAAAGGTTTGCAAATAAATTCACAACATAATTACCTTTGAGTTCGTCCATCGTGATGTTAACTATTAGTTTTTATTATTATTATTTTTCAATAAAACTCTAATTTCTCTATAAATTATGTTTTTTAAGAGTGGTGTGTTTGTACAATATGTGTGGGAGGGGGTATGGATGATAATAGAGAGAGGAATTGATAATATTATCGTATTCATCTCCGAAAATTTTCAAATATTCTATCCTCTCCTATTCCCTATGTAATTGTTTTAGATGAAGGGATGAAGATCCCCAAATAATAAAAGTGTATCCCAAGAGGTGCCGTATTTCGAATGATAAATAAATTTTCTTAAAATAAATTTAAATCACTGAAAAACATATTAGTTGAACTATTATTTATTTCAAAAAATCAAGCATATATATTAAAAATAATAATATCTATTACACAAGTCACAATTTATATAGAAGATTGAAATTCATATTTTCTATCTTTTTGTTGGTTCGTAATTTAACAAAATGATGGCTCCCTCATTAAAAAGTGATTTTATATATAATTATTTCATTAATTTAAGTCCTTATATTGTTTATAAATATTAAGAGATTTTTTATTTACATACATTAAGTAGAAATTTGAACATATTTATTAACTACAATTAAATAAATTACAACGTAAAAATATAACGATGAAGAGATGAAGATCTTATCTAATCTCCGTCCATTCTCTGAATAATAATTTTTTTCAAGAAGTTTTGATATTTACTTTAGCGAGTAATATTCGATCAAATATTACCAGACTAAAAACAGCATTTTTATAAACAAAATTTAATTCAAAATCAAAGAAGTAATTTTTTTAATTATTTTACTTATAAATAATCCACAAAATTAAGAGGCAAAAAAAAAGAGATGCAATTAACATCGTTCGATACATCATGGATCTTAAGATTTGAGTGATGTGGTACCACCAGCGAATTAAAAAATGACATGTTTAATTTTTTTTTCCTATTTTTTAGTTGTTTTTTTAACTTTTTAGCATGCGTGGCAAAAAATGATTGGCTTATTGCATCGATAACGTGGTACCACTGTTGTACCAAAGATTTTCTCTTATCAACCTACGTACGTTTTCAGACCCCATGCATCCTTTTTTTTTTCCTTTTCTTTTCTAATCAATCTTAATTATTATTTCCTTTCTCAATCACTAAATGAATTAGGTTTTACAAATAAATCAATGGTCGGTTTGATTTATATTTTATTTTTGAATTTGGATAAAGTATTAAGAGAAAACCGTGATAAACTTTCAAACACGTGTATTTTAATATTAATATATGGTTAATATTCATTTATATTTAAATTAAGAAAAATGAAATCTAACTCTACAAGAAATCACACTTTTTGTGGCGAAAATTTAGTGGCGAAATTTATTTGGCCACTAAAAATAATTTTTAGTGGCGAAATATTAATTCGCCACTAAAAGTAACTTTTAGTGGCGAAATATTAATTCGCCACTAAATACTACTACTTTCAGTGGCGAATTCATGAAATCGCCACTAAAAGTAGTAGTTTTTAGCGGCGAATTCATATTTCGCCACTAAAAATTCAATGTTAGTGGGAAATTTTTGTTTTCCCACGCATTTTTTTGCACTAGAAAATTAACACATCATATCTTTCTGTAGACACTGCATTTTTACATATCATGCCCAATGACGAGTCTCGTAAGGAGGCACTACCTTTTCATGTCATGGAAGTTCAGGAAACGGACGTTGGAAGGGTAAAGTTGGAAATTGGAATTTTTGGCGGATTTAACTTGGTTATCTAGCTTCGATTTGCTCGTTGGATCTCCGCTTATGCTCAGCCCAAAAAAACCATAAGCCACTTACCAAATCATACACCAAGCCCAAATACCCAAGCCCACCAAAAAGAACCAAAACCATGCCCAAACACCAAACCCACGCCCATCACTCTCAAAATGAATCAAATACACAAAATCCTACCAACCACACACCACTAGCCACCAACATTCCCTAAAACATGCACACCTCACTTCCACTCACACAAAACATGTACAACTCACCTCCACCTCCAACAAAGCTCACCTAACCCACTAACTCACACCCATCACCCTTTGCAAGCCACACCACACGCCCAAGCCTCCCAAATGACAAAGCAAGCACAAGCCAACCATCCATTCCCTATAAAATAACCCTCCACCAACCTCTCCACTAAGAAGAATCTCCCTAAAACAAGCATGTTGTAAGCCACCAACACTCTCCTCCCTTGCCTATAAAAGAGGCCTAGAAACCAACCAAAAGGTCCTAGCACATATGGAGCAACACTTAGCACTTCAATAGCACACAAAGTCCTCTCCTCCCTTGCCTATAAAAGAAGCCTAAAATCAACCAAAATGTCCTAACACATATGGAACACATAGGGAGCACATATTGAGCACACACATGAAAAGATAGACAACACAAAACACACCTCACTGCATCCCTCTCTCACGCCAATTCAGCCCCCCATATAACAGCCCTCAAACACGTCCAACTAGCCCCTCACTGCAAGCCTCTGCTCACGCCTACTGCCTCACAAACAGCAGCTCAAAGATAGCCCAAACAGCCCATAAAATCACCTCCTTTCACTGCAAACTGCACCTGAAAAACAGCCCACTAATCATACCAAAAACAGCCCCAAAACAGCCCTAATTCATACCAAAAATAGCCCCAAACTGCACCCTCAAACCACAAAAAACTGCACTCCAAAACACTTCAAAAATCACCAAAAAACTGCACTTAAATTCCCCTTCACTGCACTAAAAAACTGCACTTTAAAATCACCGCAAAAACAGCAAAAACAGCAGCAAAAACAGCAAAAACAGCAACCAAAACAGCAAAAACAGTAGCTCAAAACAGTGGCTAAAATCCCCAAACTGCACTAAAAAAAAACTGCACTTTAAAATCCTTGAATAACCGCACAAAACAACACCCCCAACTCCCTTAAAAACGCACAAAACAGTAGCTAAAACAACCAGAACGGTGGCCTAAGAGACAGCAGCAACACAGCAGCAACACAGCAGCCAAGCGGAGGGAAAACAGCGAGCAAATCAGCAGGACAACGAAGGAAAAGGGGAACCAGCGAACCAGAAAAGTTGCGGGACATTAACCCTTCCGACGGCCGTGAAACGTGCTTCCAAAAGACGACGCAAAAAGGTTAGACCTGAGGGCATACGATACCTATCTTCTTCGCATGAATTAATAATTTAGAAAGCATGTTAGTTATGATATTTAATTATGTATGACTAGTTGGTTGTGTTTGAGCATGATTTAATTGTTTAGTATGATATTTATTTTCTTATGCATGATTAGGATGTTTAGTATGCTATAGTTTTATGCATGACTAGTTGGTTGTTTGAGCATGATTTAATTGTTTAGTATGATATTTATTTTCTTATGCATGATTAGGATGTTTAGTATGCTATAGTTTTATGCATGACTAGTTGGTTGTTTGAGCATGATTTAATTGTTTAGTAGGATATTTATTTTCTTATGCATGATTAGGATGTTTAGTATGTTATAGTCTTATACATGACTAGCTGGTTGTGTTTGAGCATGAATGAATTAGTTTAGCATGTTATCTATGGTATTTTGCATGAATACAATATGCCAATGAAGTTGTATGTTCGTCGCTCCTTTGATGTACTTCCAAGCATGCATTCTTAGATGTGAAATGTATGTAAATTTAGGTGTAAGTTTCATCTTGAACATGTGAATTTAGAAGCATGATATCCTTGGAAATAAATGTTACTTAAACTTGATTAAATTATTACGTAAATCCTTTCATTACGAGTGACATAAGTAAGAGACCGTTCCGAACCCAACGGTTTGAGGTCTTCCCTTGCGAGGGGTGAGTGCGGCCTTAAATCTCATTTTCCCGGTTCACACCGGGTGGCGACTCCATTATTCTCCGGTTTAGTCCCCCGTGGCTACTCCGTACTCCCAACTAGTGCCGCGAGCCTAGAACAGCATGCGTCGTCCAGTTTCTGTGTCTACAGTCTGGCGACTCCACTGGGGATAGAGAATCGGCCTCGAAACATGTCTTGTAATGGTTGGATTTGTGTTTTAATTAACCATGTTTACTGTAAGTTTAAGGAATTTAATCAAAGACATTGTTAGGGCTAGGTGATGTTTGGTGTCTTCCTTCACTCACTACCTTTTTACAAGGAAAAGCTGGAAGGTACCTAGATAATCATTTTCCTAGGGGATGGTTGATGTCTTCCTTCACTCACTACCTCTTTACAAGGAAAAGCTGGAAGGCATCTAGATAATCATCTCATGTGATAGACTAATTTGGAGGACTCGTTGTTTATTCCTGTCACCAAGCGATAAGAGCCTAAGGGGCTTGGGTATCCACTGCGAGCCTTGCTCCGCCCTCCCTCTGGGGAATCTACAACGGGAAGTCCATTTGACAGTTAGTCACATACCTTAACTT
Source organism: Zanthoxylum bungeanum (assembly GCA_019454045.1). Taxonomy (NCBI): domain Eukaryota; kingdom Viridiplantae; phylum Streptophyta; class Magnoliopsida; order Sapindales; family Rutaceae; genus Zanthoxylum; species Zanthoxylum bungeanum. The sequence goes on from SKCR01034653.1 coordinate 42,427, forward strand.
GTTGACATATAAGGTACACTCGCTTGGTCGTTTGAACCCTTGAATGGGGAGTCCTAGTTGTGGGTAATCCTTTGTCAATAAGGGTCTTTGTTTACATTCTTGAAACCTACATATGAACCTTGGTTTTTATAACCTTTAGGAATTATTTACTATTGCTTGTGCTTATGGGCCATTTCCATTTGGAGGCAGTTGGACCTTTTATCAGAAATGCAAACTTGTTGGGCCATTTAAACTGGGACGAGTTCGTATCTTATGACTATTAGGCCCAAAGCTTATAAAATGTCAATGGGCCATTTTTGTAGAAATTATCATGTCATGTTTGCATCATCTTTCTTCTATGCTTGTGTTTGGAACATTGCCGTTTGGATTCACTTGGTCCATTTGTCATGGGATATGGTCTTGTTGGGCCATTTAAACTGGGACAAGAACGTATTTCATGGCTATTGGGCCAAAGACTTCTAAGCGATTAATGAGCCGCTTTGTAATTGTGTTCGGAACGTTACTATTTGGATTTAGTCGGGCCTTTTTGCCATGAGATGTGAACTCATTGGGCCATTTAAACTGGGATGGGTTTACTCCTATGACAATTAGCCCGAAAGATTCTAAAATAATAACGAACCAATTTGTTTGAGAATTTTAAATTATTATGTTATCTATCACATGCACCTCATGCACCTCACGCATACATGCATCATGCTAACCCCTTATGTTTTAAAAAAAAAGCCATCATAGATACCTGTTGGGTTAGGGAAGGGAAAAGACTCACCAAGAAGACAGTAACAACCATGAGTGGATCAGAAAATGAGATATCCCGCGTGGATCAACTAGAGAACAATCTCGCCAAAATTACTGAACAGTTGCAAGCCTTGACTACTGCTATGACTGGTATGGCTGTGCCCCGTGCTGGGGGAAATTCTGAAAACGCGAGGCATGAGGAGCCTCCGAATGGGTTGGGGGATGATATCCCCACTTTTGATGATGATATGGCAGAGTATGCAACATGCAGAGTATCTGGGTCTCGGGCAGAATTGCAGAAACTCCGTGACCAGGTGGAGTCAGTTACCCGTAAGATGAAGGGTAAAGACGAAGACTTACTAAACTATGATTCGATGACTTTCGAAGAACAGTTGCCTGCTCAGTACAAGATGCCCGATATGGCTAAGTTCAATGGGAATGGAGATCCAAGAGTGCATCTCCGACAATTTGTATCGGTCATGAGTTCAGTTGGCTTATCTCAGCGCCAAGTGCAGAAGATGTTTGGAATGTCGCTCGAGGGGGCACCCGTAGTATGGTATCACAGCCTTGAGAAAAAGGTTAAGGAAGACTGGAGGGAACTAGCTGATGCTTTTCTGAAGCAATATGTTACTGATCTGGAGATAGATCTATCACTCCGGGATCTGGAGAATATTAAACAGAGGCCGGAGGAGAGCTTTAAAGACTATGTAGATCGCTGGAGGAGCCAGCTTCTGAAAATGCAGACTCGACCCTGAAAAAGAACAACCCAACACATACAAAAACCCTCTTCCCAACTACATGATCAACTCCGGTCTGCCCGAAAGTTTTGTCCTCCAAACTCTCAACCACCCAGTTTCTTACATGGGGATAGGAGATGGCAGTAATGAAGAACCATAGGCTGATGAAGAAGACAATGCTGCAGGCAAAGAAGATATTTTCCCCGGTTTATTTGCAAATCTACTTTTTAAGACATTGATTTTGTTCGAACCTCTTTCATGATAATAAAGAAGTTCATTCACTCACTTGCCTGAGTCTCTCTCGTTCAACCTGCACATATGAGTATATTTGACAGCTGGCGATACCATGATATTCAACAATACTTGGGACACAGAGAATCCTCGAAAGAAGCAAGCCGAAGGAAGAATAGCTACTCAGAAATTGGGAAACAAGGCAGTGAGACTGTCGGAGAATAAGTTCACCCAGTCAATCGATGAAGACAGATTGAAGCAGTTTTCAGCCTAAGGGAGAAAAGACCAAGCAATCACCAAAGGAATTGGCAGAAGACCTAACCCAACGGGATAGGAAATTCATTCATACATGCATACACGTAACCTGCATCCCTTGTTGTATTTTGTTTTTTCAGATTTCAAACGAAAGAGAACCTGCAAGAGGCGAACAAAAACATATGGCACCAAGGAGCCCAATAAGGATCCAATTCATCATGAACAGGGAGGACCTCTACACTTGCATACTTACATATCACATGCACGTATTTATTTTGTTGTTTTTGTATTTGCAGGTTTCAAAAGAAGAAAATAAGAGAGAGCAGCAAAAGCAAGCCAATCAGAAAAGTGTTATCAGTCTCAGGAATGAATCAGAATCAGTATTAATCTCAGGAAACCCAGGGTTGAGGCCCATGCCAGTATCAGTTTCAAGAAGGAATCCTCAAGGGACGAAGCCCACATTATCAGCAGTTGAAAAGAGGAATTTCACAGAAAGAGATAAAGTCCTTGATGGCTAAGCATATGTCCGGTGATGACATCGTTTGCTGAATGGAGAAACCATAGAAACAATAAGTGCGAGACGCACTCTCTTCCGGTACTCTGAATGGATTGATCTCAGCTAGACTCACGAGCACTTGATTACAGGATCTCAACAGCGGAAGCCTGAGTGGTTGACGAGATGACTAGTTGAAGAGATGACGAATCGGTGAATGACCGTTTGCCTAGGTGTCCACCCTGATTTACTAATGTTATGATATATGATATGGTTGGAAACAAAGAAAAAGTCTCTGCAATGTAAAGAAAAAGAAAAAATAGACAGCCTATAACCGATAAGCGTGAAGCTACCCATGGGCGAGTATTAGGACCACCATGAGGAGAAATGCTACCTTAAAGGGTAGGTGTGTCAGAAAAAGAAAAGAAAAAAAAAAGAAAAGAAAAGAAAAGAAAAAAAAAAGAATTCAAAATAGAAAAAAAGAGACAAAAAAGGGAAAAACTGAAGACCATATCATGTTGAGTATGCTGAAGTAATCACGGAATGTGATTAAGACATCCAGGTTGGTTAGACCCACTGGTTCGATTCTCCGAAGAGAAATCACCAAGTTGGCTCACTTAAGGAACAAGCTGCGAAAGAGCCTTAGCACACACCCACTAGGAGTCTAGTTCAGATCACCCATTCAGAAGAGTGGATTTGAGTATATCGAGTACTTTGAAGGTTCTCGGGTTTTGACATATAGCATTCGTTGAGGACGAAAATATGTTTAGCTACAAAGGCTATCTCGAGGAGAAGCAATACAATAAGTTGGAAAAATAAACATCAGTCTGGGAGCGAGGCCCCACATCATATCAGTATCAGTTTGGGCGAGGCCCATATCAGTATCAGCATCTGGGGCGAAGCCCTATCTCAACAGTTTGGGAACAAAGCCCAGGGGAATAACAGTTCGGGAACAAAGCTCAGGGGGGGGGGAATAAAGCCTCATATCAACAATTCGGGAACAAAGCCCACAGTAAAAGCAGATTTAGGAATAAAGCCCAAATTCAGTACAGTTCAGGAAGAAAGCCTTCATTCAGTACAGTTCAGGAAGAAAGCCTTCATTCAGTACAGTTCAGGAAGAAAGCCTGTATTCAGCTCAGTTCAGGAAGATAGCCTGCATTCCACTCAGTTCAGGAAGAAAGCCTACATTCAGTACAGTTCATGAAGAAAGCCTGCATTCCACACAGTTAACACAATCAGGGAACAAAGCTCTCATTCAGTACAGTTCAGGAAGAAAGCCTTCATTCAGTACAGTTCAGGAAGAAAGCCTGTATTCAGCTCAGTTCAGGAAGATAGCCTGCATTCCACTCAGTTCAGGAATAAAGCCTGCATCCAGTTCAATTCAAGGAATAAAGCCTGCATTCCTCTCAGTTCGGGAATAAAGCCCACATTCAGCACAGCTCCGAGGAAGAAAGCCTCATCTACAGTTCAGGAATAAAGCTCGAGAGGAAGAAAGCCTCTACATTTCGAGAATAAAGCTCGAGAGGAATAAAGCCTCACAGTTCGGGAATAAAGCTCGGAGGAATAAAGCCTCACAGTTCGGGAATAAAGCTCGGAGGAATAAAGCCTCACAGTTCGGGAAAAAAGCTCGAGAGGAATAAAGCCTCACAGTTCGGGAATAAAGCTCGGAGGAATAAAGCCTCACAGTTCGGGAATAAAGCTCGGAGGAATAAAGCCTCACAGTTCGGGAATAAAGCTCGGAGGAATAAAGCCTCACAGTTCGGGAATAAAGCTCGGAGGAATAAAGCCTCATCTACACAATTCGGGAATAAAGCTCGGGAGGAATAGAGCCTCATCACAGTTCACATTCGGTTCGGGAACAAAGCCCAGAGGTCGAGGCACCTCGCCATCATATCAATTCAGTTCAAAGCAGCAGGTAAGTCAGGTGGCAGCTGGCGAGCCAGGTAAGTAGAAATGCATTGCACGTAACTTTGATAGGATTGTCATTGTCACACACTACACAAGTCCCATCAAAGTGGGGGCGACTGTAGACACTGCATTTTTACATATCATGCCCAATGACGAGTCTCGTAAGGAGGCACTACCTTTTCATGTCATGGAAGTTGCAGGAAACGGACGTTGGAAGGGTAAAGTTGGAAATTGGAATTTTTGGCGGATTTAACTTGGTTATCTAGCTTCGATTTGCTCGTTGGATCTCCGCTTATGCTCAGCCCAAAAAAACCATAAGCCACTTACCAAATCATACACCAAGCCCAAATACCCAAGCCCACCAAAAAGAACCAAACCCATGCCCAAACACCAAACCCACGCCCATCACTCTCAAAATGAATCAAATACACAAAATCCTACCAACCACACACCACTAGCCACCAACATTCCCTAAAACATGCACACCTCACTTCCACTCACACAAAACATGTACAACTCACCTCCACCTCCAACAAAGCTCACCTAACCCACTAACTCACACCCATCACCCTTTGCAAGCCACACCAACGCCCAAGCCTCCCAAATGACAAAGCAAGCACAAGCCAACCATCCATTCCCTATAAAATAACCCTCCACCAACCTCTCCACTAAGAAGAATCTCCCTAAAACAAGCATGTTGTAAGCCACCAACACTCTCCTCCCTTGCCTATAAAAGAGGCCTAGAAACCAACCAAAAGGTCCTAGCACATATGGAGCAACACTTAGCACTTCAATAGCACACAAGTCCTCTCCTCCCTGCCTATAAAAGAAGCCTAAAATCAACCAAAATGTCCTAACACATATGGAACACATAGGGAGCACATATTGAGCACACACATGAAAAGATAGACAACACAAAACACACCTCACTGCATCCCTCTCTCACGCCAATTCAGCCCCCCATATAACAGCCCTCAAACACGTCCAACTAGCCCCTCACTGCAAGCCTCTGCTCACGCCTACTGCCTCACAAACAGCAGCTCAAAGATAGCCCAAACAGCCCATAAAATCACCTCCTTTCACTGCAAACTGCACCTGAAAAACAGCCCACTAATCATACCAAAAACAGCCCCAAAACAGCCCTAATTCATACCAAAAATAGCCCCAAACTGCACCCTCAAACCACAAAAAACTGCACTCCAAACCACTTCAAAAATCACCAAAAAACTGCACTTAAATTCCCCTTCACTGCACTAAAAAACTGCACTTTAAAATCACCGCAAAAACACACAAAAACAGCAGCAAAAACAGCAAAAACAGCAACCAAAACAGCAAAAACAGTAGCTCAAAACAGTGGCTAAAATCCCCAAACTGCACTAAAAAAAAACTGCACTTTAAAATCCTTGAATAACCGCACAAAACAACACCCCCAACTCCCTTAAAAAAACACAAAACAGTAGCTAAAACAACCAGAACGGTGGCCTAAGAGACAGCAGCAACACAGCAGCAACACAGCAGCCAAGCGGAGGGAAAACAGCGAGCAAATCAGCAGGACAACGAAGGAAAAGGGGAACCAGCGAACCAGAAAAGTTGCGGGACATTAACCCTTCCGACGGCCGTGAAACGTGCTTCCAAAAGACGACGCAAAAAGGTTAGACCTGAGGGCATACAATACCTATCTTCTTCGCATGAATTAATAATTTAGAAAGCATGTTAGTTATGATATTTAATTATGTATGACTAGTTGGTTGTGTTTGAGCATGATTTAATTGTTTAGTATGATATTTATTTTCTTATGCATGATTAGGATGTTTAGTATGCTATAGTTTTATGCATGACTAGTTGGTTGTTTGAGCATGATTTAATTGTTTAGTATGATATTTATTTTCTTATGCATGATTAGGATGTTAGTATGCTATAGTTTTATGCATGACTAGTTGGTTGTTTGAGCATGATTTAATTGTTTAGTAGGATATTTATTTTCTTATGCATGATTAGGATGTTTAGTATGTTATAGTCTTATACATGACTAGCTGGTTGTGTTTGAGCATGAATGAATTAGTTTAGCATGTTATCTATGGTATTTTGCATGAATACAATATGCCAATGAAGTTGTATGTTCGTCGCTCCTTTGATGTACTTCCAAGCATGCATTCTTAGATGTGAAATGTATGTAAATTTAGGTGTAAGTTTCATCTTGAACATGTGAATTTAGAAGCATGATATCCTTGGAAATAAATGTTACTTAAACTTGATTAAATTATTACGTAAATCCTTTCATTACGAGTGACATAAGTAAGAGACCGTTCCGAACCCAACGGTTTGAGGTCTTCCCTTGCGAGGGGTGAGTGCGGCCTTAAATCTCATTTTCCCGGTTCACACCGGGTGGCGACTCCATTATTCTCCGGTTTAGTCCCCCGTGGCTACTCCGTACTCCCAACTAGTGCCGCGAGCCTAGAACAGCATGCGTCGTCCAGTTTCTGTGTCTACACTTTCTAAAAAAACCCTCACTCATCGTCAAAATCTCATCTTCATCTCACACCGCAGGTCTCATCTCTTCAGCTCTCAACTCACAACTCTTCAATTTCTGTTGGGCTTTGCTTTTTCCATTATTCAACTCTTGAGCTCTTTCATCTTTCAGGTTCACTTCTATTTCTATAGCTTCAATTTGGGTTTCGTGGGTTTCGATTGAATTGAATATAGAGTGAAGGGGGAATAATGCTCCTATTCCTAATCAGATTTTGGTTCTTCTGTTGCTCATCCCCCTGGGGTTCTTACACGTTCTGATAAGCTAATGGAGTTTGGGTCGGTCTTTCTTCTCTACAAGTTCTTACTTTCCATGTGATTTGCGTGAATGAAAGCTAACTTGTTTGTATAACCATTCTTTTTTCCTCTGAATTTTGATTAGGGTTTTAACTCTTACAGTTGGGTTTTAATTGCTTTTCAATTAGGTATTCTAGGGTTTGTTGAACTTTAATTTGGTTTGGGTTTTTCCTCTGAATGTTGATACGGTATAATGGAATCTTTGTGGAAGGAATCCTAAAAATTGATCTTGGAGGTAAGCATTATAATGCAGAGTCGAATCTCAGATTTCCTTTAGGGTTTTCTGTTAATTTATTGTACCGTGGTTAAGATTTTTAACTTAGTAATGATCTGGTGTCTTCAATAATCTAGTGAAGTTTCATTGCCGAGGTTCAGTTACAAAATAGAATGTAATAAGACACAATTGTATTTTGCAGGCAAGAAAAGATGCCACTCAAGTTGTTGCTAATTTACAGAGGCAACAAGCTCATTCAAAATTGATTGCCTCTGACTACTTGGAAGCAAACATAGATCTTTTGGATATTCAGATAGCAGGGTAAGCCAAAATTAGGATATATTTTATGGAAGTTGGAAGTAATTTTACATCATTGTCTTTGTACCTGGTGTGTTCTAATTGTTGAAAGCTGTTTCGGTAGTTATGAGAACACGGACATGGCTTTACATTATGGTGCTATGCTGAGGGAGTGCATTTGTCATCAGAGTGTTGCGAGGTGAGTAAGTTACTTAGATTGAACTATTTCATTTCATTAGTTGACAAGTTCATGATGTCACCTTGAAAAATTGGGTGACAGTTTTATTATTTATCCTGTTGATATTGTGAGCCATTTGTCTATCAAAGTTGTTGGTATATCGATTGATGAGGGTTCTCTGAATGATGTGTATTCACCCTTTTGTTCTAATGGTGTTATTATTATGTAGCTCTTTTTCAGTCAAGATCTTCAAATTGGTTGATTTCATGATCGTTATTAGTTCATAGGCTTCATGCGAATGTCTTAACTTCTCTAATTTGATTTACAGGTATGCGCTGGAATCACAGCACATGAAGAAGTTTTTTGACTATATACAGCTTCCAAATTTTGACATTGCTGCTGTAACTTTTAAGGTAGAATACTTAAAATACTAAGTTAGAAAGGAATCTCTCTCTGTAAATTCGCCAACAACCAAGCTGCAAGTGAAACTTGATTTTTCTTACAATTTTAATCGAAGATCTTCATTTGTTGAATATGTTATTCTTATTTTTGTTTTGTAAACTTTATTTGGTTTTGTGATAGTTGATATTTTTTAATTGCAGGAACTGTTGACAAGGCACAAATCCACTGTGGCTGAATTTCTTTCTAAGAATTATGACTGGGTAAATTTTTATTTTATATCGCTGTACATACTTACCTGTGTATGTTAATGCCCACATGAACTCTAGATGAAATGGGTGTTTTGCATTATGCAATGGCCTTTTCTCAATTCATGTCAAATGTAGATGAAAGTAATTTAGTAAAAAGAATATGATGTACAAATTGGGTAACACCTGTACTCCATATCTGTGGTGATGCATTTATTTTACAAATTATCATATAATGTATTTGATATGAGATTCTTGAAGACTCGACCAATAGGCAGAATAGTCTCAAACTACTAGTGATATGAAATCTTTTAGGCATGACACTCGTCTGTTTATTTTTTTAAATGCAATACTGATGTGAGAGTTTGTATTTGCCAAATGGACATTTTCGGAAATGAGGTATGATGGTAGTTAAAATTTGATTCAAGCTTGGAAATATTTCAGGATATTTGAAGTGCATTGTAAGTCTAGTTTGTTATGTGTCCAATGTAGGGGAAGGTGGTGTGTAGCATGAAGAGTAGAACAATTATCTGATTTAGAACCTGTGGAATTATTGGTTTACTCTACTGTTGTGCTTTTTTGATAAATGAATTCATATCTCTTCCTGTACCTCTCATATTGAAGCAATTCATTTACTTGGCAACCATGAACAACATAGGCTCAAGCAATTATCCTCTATGCTTTCTGTTATGTGATCATTTGCTGACTAGAAATAGTTCCTTTTGCAGAAACTTTTGTTTCCGTAGGCATTTCATTTCTAATCCTAAAACATCAAGAAAGAGGCTTTTGGTTGTTGGGCTTGCAATACTTATCCTCTTTTAATTACTTGTCATTTTTTATGGTAGTATATCTCTTCCTAAGGCATGCCAAACAATTTTACAATCATCCAAGCATAGCATCGTCTCAAAGATGCTCAAATTTGTCAAAGTGGATATTTAGGGAATTCAATAAGGTATTATTCCATCTTCCTCTCGTTTATTGAGTTACAGCAACAAAATGTTGAAATCTGAATAATATATACTGATATAATTGTTTTCATTCAAATGCAGGTAACTATTTTGCTGATTGAAAAATGTAGTGGACAAATGAGAAGCTAGTTCATTCGATGAATGTTGAAAGTCTATTTCGTAGTTTGAATATAGAATGTAAATTTAGATGTGAGACGAAAACAATAGCTTTTGATTTTTGAATTATAACTAGTTGATCATTTGTATGTTTTCATGTTGGAATATAATATGTTTTTTTGATTGTAAATACAAAATTCTATTTATATATTTTAATGTATTAAAATTTATGTTTTGTATCATTTTATAATACAAAATATCATATGATGTAAAAAGTTTTTTTCCCTATAATTTCACCAAAAGGAACTCAGACTGCACTTTTAGTGGCGAAATTTTCGCCACTAAAAGTCCATTTTTCCGCCACTAAATGTAATTACTTTTAGTGGCGAAATTTATTTCGCCACTAAAAATGTTCTTCAGTGGCGAAAAATTGAACTTTTAGTGGCGAAAATTTCGCTACTAAAAGTAACATTCAGTGGCGAAAAAATATACTTTTAGTGGCGAAATTTAATTCGTCACTAAAAATATACTTTTAGTGGCGAATTAAATTTTCGCCACTAATACCTTTTGTATCGCACTTTTAGTGGCGAAATAGTGGCGAAATATAATTTCGCCACTAAAAGTTTTAGTGGCGAAATTATACCTTTTAGTGGCGAAAATTTTCGCCACTAAAAGTCAATTTTGTTGTAGTACATGTAGATTATCATAACAACACTTTAATCCACACAATTTTGAAAATACAAGTTTTAGTCTATAACAGAAAATATTTTTACATTAATTTTGAATTAGTTTTCATCTATTTAATATTAAATACTTTGAATAGTACTCCAAATTTTGTCTAAAGATAATAAAAATTTGTTTTAAAATTAGATTAAAAAAATGACTCACTTGACCAATAAAAATTTAAAGACGGTGATAAAAGTTTATATTTTTCAAAGATGCATAGACTAAACATATATGTATTTAAAAACTACACCACTGAAGTGTCATTAAGACGATATTTTTCCTTTTAATTATTATTTAATGAGTAGTGATAAACATACATCCAAATAACACACTTGAAGACGCAACCTTGACATAAAATTTTATTTTATTGTTACTTAATTTTCATTTTGTTTGGGGTATGTATTGAATGTACACTTATCATATTGTTATATAATAATTACACACTAAAATTTATTTATATTTTTAAAAAAACTCAATACAAAACTTAACTCAATACCGCGCGCGGAAAACAAAAACAAAAGCATAGAAAAATGTTAAAACATATAAATATATACACACACATTTAGGGCATTTAATTTAGGAAAATCATTAATTATCTTGGACTTAATACTGAAGATGACCTGGTCACCGGAATTGACTTGAGTGACATTAATAACCTGAGCTGCTGCTTCCTCAAGAACAGTGATAATTTCATGTAACATAAAGTTTCTATGAATCCCACAAATCAAATTCAGCTCCAAAGTAGAATCCGAAGTTGTTATGCTCATTCTTGGCAACTTTCTTGATGATGTTCCGATCTTCGCCTCCTTTCAAAAGTCCTTTCTTTTTCTTAAGACTTTCTTGATTCTTCTGCAAATGCGTTATATAACTTGTGGCTTCATCCAATATTTCTGGCATTGACAGCTGCATTATATATGTTATAATAAATAATAATGAATCTGAATTATAAGATCAATACTGAATCCGAATTCATTTTTCACAACGAATTCCGATTGGATACTCTAATTTATCATTCATACCTTAGAATTATTGGAAGGCATTAGGGAAGCAAGCTGGGTAATGAGAGCTTTCATTTGCATTCTTCTTTGTTTCTCTTTTTTTTTTCGCTGAGCTCTAGATGATGAATCAGAAGAGCTACTTCCACGTCCCACCATCATTATTTTGTTCTGATTGAATAATCCACGTGTGCCCTAATATTAAACACAAGAATCAAAATGAAGCAACAATCATCATCATCATCAAATGCTTTTTGTTTAAGGTTTTCAAAAATAAAATAATTAATTGTTGATATAATACCTACAACAAAGATGAAATGCTAGCTATGAATTTGTGTACGGAACAATAACTTGTGTGTGGTATATAATAAAAAGCAGTGTGTTGATGATGATATATTTATAGGGGCGATGAGTCTTATTTAAGGTTAAGAAATAATATTTAAAAGAAAAATATTAACATAGGATAATTAGATTTTGTTTTGTCAACAAACATATCCTGAAGCTAATTTAGATTGTCGATTCTTTAGCATATATTTTGGAACTTTTTGATTATTCTTATTTGATAAAAAAAAAAAAAAAAAATTCCTACATAGTGGTGATAAAACAGAGTTGACTTTTTTTATTTGTAAATAAAAAAATAAACTATGTTGGTGGTGTATTTCGACGAGTACATTGAACAGTGCGACCAAGGGCATAGATGAAATTTCCCATTTTCCAAAAGGGACGGCTGTTCAGAAAATATTAGCCATCCCTCGGCCCGGCAGAGAGTCCGGACATAATCTCCCGGATTTGGCAGACCAGAATATATGATTTGGTACATTTTCCGGAAGGCCAACCACATTAGGTCAAGAAATTAGAGCAGGTCCATCCAGACCCTGGAACATGGTGATAAGTTCGGTTAGCTCGAGCCAAGGCCGAAGTGATTTTGGGAAGCTCGGCAAGTTATCTGGCAGACCTCTTAAAGTCCAACAGAAGATCATAACGAAAGAATCCTTACTTTTACACGTGTCATTTCCCGGAGGCACCTTCCAGGCTGTCACCATTATTGTTGCGTGTGGCAGATGAGAAAGCAGAGTTGATGTGACAGAACCACCAGGCTGCAGGCTTACTTTCGGCAAGGGCATGCCTAGGGCAGAGAGCCAGTCAAATTGGTCAGGCATTACGGGGGTTTCATTGCAAGTAGGAAGAACAGTATTGTAGTTTGAGGAGTATATAAAGGGAGGGTAGTCTCATGTTTTGAGAGGGTGGTCACAATAGAATAACAATTGTAATCTCTTTCAACTGCACGGCCACACGCCGACCTTATTCAAAACAGGTCGGCCGAGTCAGTTCTTGGCAATAAAAACAACACCCATCCGTTTTGTGTCTGTGAACGTAGGTTGGATTCAATTCGCCGAACTATGTTAAAACTCTGTGTCAATCTGTGTGTTTTTCACCTTCCACTAAGTTTGCTTTTGGTTTCCCATAACCAAACAAATTCACTGTTGAAGAAAGATTATCTCGGGAGCAATATTCCCTTATTGCCTATGAGACGAAAATCAACCGTCAACAATTGGCGCCGTCTGTGGGGATCGAACGAAAAACGACTGTCGTAGTAAGACGATGGTGGAAGGTAGAGACCATAGGTTGGTGAATAGTTCAACAGCAGAATGGATGGAAGGGGGAAGGAATGGAAAGAAGCAGATCAGAATCGAAAAAAGAAAAGATTTGTATAGAAAAGGGGATGTCGGCAACAGAAGCCTTTTCTCGATGAGTTGTGGAATGGAATGTAAAAAGGTTAGCCAACGGCCATCCACACAGGTTGAGTTGTGGAATGGAATGTAATATTGCGGATGGGAGACGTCCGTTGGCGGATGCTGACCAAGTTCCTCTGTGAGAAGATACTGCGCTTGCACAGCTACCAATCTTCAGTTTCGCAGGTTACTTGTACTGAAAGATCGACCGGGTAACTAGTCAGTCAAGGGCTATGAGGGACGCCCATCAGGCCAGTCCTCAATTAGTGCAGTGGTCTTCCCCGACCGAGAAGAAAGACGGTAAAAAGTACGCGGGAAAACCACAAGGAGCAAAGAATGAAGACATGACTAGGCTCCCAGATTTTCTCGGGATATACAAGATCATGGGAAAATTCATTATCGAAAGATGCCTATAGAGGGCTCGATGTAGGGGGATCTTGTCGGCATGTCTTGAAAGCAAGATCAGACCAGAAGGATCTGCAGAGGCCGTGATGCGAAAAATAATTTTCCGGTGCCGGTTAAGTTTACAAGTACGGCATACGTATCGGGAGTTCTCGGAGCTCAGTTTGGAGGATATGATCAGACCGTAAAACAAGGAATAGAAGAAAGTATTGTAAAAGCCTCTCTTAAAATGTCCCACAAAGAGTTGTAAGAAGGGCAGCATGTCCTTTAAATATGAATAAAACTCTCATTTTTTTTAAGAAACTTGTCTATCTTGCTTGTTTGTTAATTAAATGTGAAAATTATTTTCAATATTTTTGGGACGTGCTCGATGCGAAGGGTGATCGGTGGTCAGGAAGGGCACCAAACCCGTGGAACACCAAACACTGGTGTCATTATCAAACCCCCTGGTGGAAGTGCGCCGATCTGGCTCCTTTCATTTTAAGTGGATCCAGATCGCTTCAAGGGATGAAGTGTATGTGGGAAGCGCGCGAACCCCTCGTGGTAGTATCAGACTCCCGAGGCCGGAGCGTAACTAACCCATGACATGCATTTTTTAGGGACACCTCGGGATGGTGACCGCGGGGAGGGAGTTTCCCCGTGAAGCAATCTGCCTAACCGATTTAGCAGCAACACATCGGGATGAATACGCGGGGAGAGAGTTCTCTCGTGAAGTAATCTGCCTAACCGAGTCGGAGACAATACCTCGGGATGGCGACCTCGGGGAGGGAGTTCCCCCGTGAAGCAATATGCCTAACCGAGTCGGCAGCAACACATCGGGATGATGACTGCGGGGAGGGAGTTCCCCCGTGAAGCAATCTACCTAACCGAGTTGGCAGAAACACCTCGGGATGGCGACCGCGGGTAGGGGGTTCTCCCGTGAAATAATTTGCATAACCGAATCGACAGCAACACCTCGTGATGGCGACCGTGGGGTGGGAGTTCCCGCGTGAAGCAATCTGCCTAACCGCATCGGCAGCAACACTTCGGTATGGCGATCGCGGAGAGGGAGTTCCCTCGTGAAGCGATCTGCCTAACCGATTCGACAGCAACATTTCAGGGATGGCGACCGTGGGGAGAGAGTTCCCCCGTGAAGCAATCTGCCTAACCGAGTCGGCAACAACACCTCGGGATGGCGATCGCGGGGAGGGAGTTCCTCCGTGAAGAAATCTGCCTAACCGAGTTGGCAGTAACACCTCGGGATGGCGACCGCGGGGAGGGAGTTCCCCCGTGAAGTAATCTGCCTAACTAAGTCGGCAGTATCTGTTGGTAATTATTTAGGTCCCAAGATCATCAAACAAGCATGAAGAAGTGTGAAATATATATTAAAGAAGTTGCGGAATACTTACATTGATCGGTTGAGACGATTTGGTGAAAAACAAAACTCATTTATGCCTCCAAAAACGCAACTGCAGTGCAGAATTTCTGCCCACTATTTTCAGCTTTGTTCATCAAATTTGAGCTCCGAATCTTCGTCGAACGATTCCCGGCTCGTGGGTGAGTGTCCCTAACACCTTCATATGTCTCTCGGGAGTGCTAGCTCACTTGGATTTTGCCACAAAACCCATCAAAATGGCTTCCCCATTCACGCCAAAACAGGCAGAACAGGGAGCAAAACAGCCCCTCTTTTGGGCGTGAAAACAAGAGAGAGATGGAGAGAAAAAAGTGGTGAATTAATTGGTAAATGGTTTTGGTAATTGTTATATATATTTTCCAAAATTAAATATAACAATTTACACTTTCCAAAAGTCAAACAAACACATATAAAACAATATATGTCCATCACCTATCAAATGCCTTTTCCAAACACTACTAACTACATCAAGTCACATCCTTCCATCAATCAAGTGACAAGATGTCACATCACTCAAAGCGACATTTGATTTGACGTTTGATGTGACGAATGATTTGACGCTTGATGTGACTTGCGTTGCCGCACTCGAATTCGAAATACTAATGCGCTCGCAATCACACTCGGGCTCGGGTTCGCTAATTCCTAATTAGCGAATTTACCGTTGCGTCGTAATTAAATGATTACGCCTAGCGATTTCACTATTCACGTCGCCAACGAATTAATTCTAAATTAATTTGTTCGCCCGAATTAAAATCTAATTTCAATTCCGCGTCGAAATCTAATTTCGTTCAATATATCGAATATATTAACTTTACCGATTAATTCCAAATTAATCATTTTCTCTCATTAGACGATATTTTATCCCAGATAAAATATCTCCGTAATTAATCCCAAATTAATTTTCTCTCTCATTGAATTAATCCCAGATTAATTAAAGTGCGAGCCATACTTCATCGGTGTATCATTGGGACACGACCCATGAGATCCCCGGATATGTTGGCAGTAAATCGGGTCGTCGGACTATCCGAACACGTAAGTACCTCGTACCACGTTTACACCGATTCACAAGACAAGGTTGGCCTCTAGCAAAGCGCCATGCCTACCCAATTCTCCAGAAATATTCTTACATGAATATATAGATCTGTATCAGGCGTAGTATACAGTAGTATTGCGTATTTCGATCCAGTATCGGATGGTCACGTGCTAGGCCTGGGGCTGGAGTTGTGTCTGCCCCGTACGAAGCACATGTCGGATGTCTGGTAATTAGTCTCTATAATCGGATATACATGACCTAGTCATAATACCCCGATGGCCGCGCAGCACTTAAGAGCACTAATACCGTATCCTACGTGACATCATCTCCATTATGACTGGAGTGATACTTCCGTCTTGACATCACACCCAATAATCTACGATTCTCAATATACTCAGTATCGGCGTACACAGAACCTGTTACAGCCCTGGACGACCTCAACAAAAGTATATTGATTGTCGCAAGCATTAGCGGTGCAAGTCTCAGGTTAAGACCAAATTACACCTACCCTGATGTCGGACTCCCATAGACACATAGTCATACTACCAATGGGATTCCGATGGGGTCTATCCAGAGCGAAGCTATTTCCCGTACCATCGGTGAAACACAACCTCCTATTACACTTGCATGAGTATCCAATACCCAAATATATGAGAACTATGCCGTTGTGCCCTCACAATGCGCACAAGTGCAATACTAGCCTATTCTGCATTATTGATGTCCAGTCTCGATAATACTACGACTAGGGATATTTAATGATTAATCCTTCACGGACTGATACTGTCTCATATCATTCTCAATCCAGGAACTAATCATATGGACCTCTCTTCATTTATACATCTATGGTGATCTAATCACAAATGATGAGAGTGCAATTTCCTTGTCACATAGTTAATTTGTACAACAACACTATGATCTGTACAAATAGTGACGCTATGGGTCATATTATCCAACAGTATCACCCCGGGATGGCGATCGTGGGGAGGGAGTTCCCCTGTGAAGCAATCTGCCTAACCGGTTTAGGGGAGGCGACTGCAGGGAGTGTGTTCCCGTAGGTTTAGCTTGACCGCTTGGATCAAGAGAAGCATGACACGATGAGGTCTTTGCCCTCGTGGCGTATGCAGGCTCCAGAGCCACCCATCATGAGGAGGTCTTTTGCCCTTAGGGTCTCGGCCGCTCACCGATCCATATCTAGGCTTACTGGGACACTAAATTGTAAGGTTCAAAATTATATTTTCGAGGCACTAGGTGGGACGCTACCTCGAGGCCCCCGTGTTGATATCTATAATTCGTTTTTATGGAGTATGTGCTAAGTCACCTCCACTGTTTTCGTCTTGTCTTACTCTTGTTTTGATTTTTACCGATTCATAGAAATGGGACGCCCGTGCCATGTTTCGACTTTTAATTCAACTCGGGGCTGGGTTAAGTCCCACAGAGTCAGTCTTTCGGTTTGGGGACGTAACATTCCCCCAGAGCCAAGTGTTTCTCTCAGTTCGGGGTCGGGTTATGTCTCACCGAGTCAGCCTTTTGATCTGGCGACGTAACATTCCCCTAGAGCCAAGTGTTTCTCTCAGCTCGGGGTCGGGTTATGTCCTACCGAGTCAGCCTTTTGGTCTGGGGACGTAATATTCCCCCAAAGCCAAGTGTTTTTCTCATCTCGGGGTCGGGTTATATCCCACCGAGTCAGCCTTTTGATATAGGGACGTAATATTCCATCAGAACCAAGTGTTTCTCTCAGCTCAGGGTCGGGTTACGTCCCACCAATAAGCTTATCATCGGCATGGGGACGGAGCACTCCCCCATGGACGGATCTTTGTTGGTCTGAGGAAGTAACATTCCCTCAGAACCAAGTGTTTCCTCATCTCGGTGTCGGGTTACATCCCACCGAATGGATCATAATCGGCTCAGGAACGAAGCGTTCCCCCCATGGCCGGATTCAAAATTGATCGGGCTCAGAATTTCTCCTCACATCCAGATTCGTAAGAGCAAGTTAGCAAGTTAGAAGAGGAAATCATGCAAAGTATGAAAGGCAGGAAAAAGAGCAGTTAGAGATAGGCAAGATAATGTTGTTTATTACAAAGAGACTCTTCGGGATCACCCTCGTTCATCAGCCCGCATAAGGGAAATGGGTTCAACTCAATCAGTTTCAGGAGGCAGGACCTCTGGCTCGGGCTCAAGGGGTTTCAGCTTCAGCTGTAGGTACTTCGGGAACAAAGACAATAACATCAGGCAGTAACTCCTCAAGAACGGAGGACATGACCACATGGTCTTGGGTTCAGGATATTGAATTTGCTTCGACAGAGGGGAAAATGGTGTAACATTTTCGTCCTCCAAGAGTTCCTTTTACATAACAAAATCGATAGCAGGATTCTCGATGACCGAACCCATGGAGACGGTAAGAGAAGGCCTGATTGGAACTAGAGGTAGTTTTCTCCATGGTTCCTTGAGCGACCACCAACCGAATGCTCAGCACACCATCTTTTTCATAGTTCCCCGCATCAACTCACTAACTCGTTGATACCGAGAACTAGGGGACAGATGTTGATGGTGTATTTTGACGAGTACATTGAACAGTGCGACCAGGGACATAGATAGAATTTCCCCTTTTCCAAAAGGGACGGGTGTTCAAAAAATATTAGCCACTCCTCGGCCCGACAGAGAGTCCAGACATAATCTCATGGATTTGGCCGACCAGAGTATATGATTTGGTACAGTTTTCGGAAGGCCGACCACATCAGAACTACAACCGACCACATTAGGTCAATAAATCAGATCTGGTCCATGCAGTCCCTGGAACATAATGATAAGTTCGGTTAGCTCGGGCCAGGGCGAAAGTGATTTTAGGAAGCTTGGCAAGTTATCTGGCTGATAAGTGTGATTTATACTCACTTATTCTAGCATCTTTAACCTATTATTTTATTATGGTTCGAGCCATTTAATGTATTTTATAGTTTATTTTATGTCTTATTTGTATGAAGCATTATAACATCAAGAATGGAGCAAATACGCGTATTTTAGGACCTATCGGGAATATCAGACTCAAGTAGCAGCAAAAATCAGCATCAGTTGCGCACTTAAAATAAAAAGGCTATAACTTTTGATCTATACAGAATTACGAGACCCATAATATATGGATTTGCATCTACTCGAGGAGATCTAGTCATTTACATATATTTTCCAGAGAGATGGGCGCTGCAGCGTCCCCCGCATACCAGAAATATGAATTTAGGTTTTTTTTAAGATGCTTAATGACCCAAGGCTCTATTATAAATACATGACTTCGTCCAATACTCAAGAGTGGAGGATAATACACAGCACAAAACACAAAAATACTTATTTTTAGAGAGATCTATAGAGGAGGATTGAAGAGCGAAAAGAGGAGACAAAGACGGTGACGTCCGAAGAGGAAAAGATTCAATTCGGGTTTTATCTTCTTGTTTTTTTCTTAGAACTCTAATGATTTCCATTAGATTCATGACTTGTTTATCATTGTTTTTATCTTTAGTTATGAACAAACTCCTTAATTCTGGAGAATGATGTAACTGATGCTTGAACCTTGTATTGTTTGCTAATTTTGTTATGAAGTTTTATTGATTTATTTATATTCTTTTGAGTTTAATGCTTTGTGTTTGCTGGCCACAAATATGATGAAATATGTTTATAATCTATCACTCGAGAGAGGAGATTTTGAATAGATCTAGAGAATATAGCCTAGGATTTTATAGAGTTCGAGAGAATCTGTAGTCCTTTGAAGTCGTTAATATAGAATCACAAAGCGTAATGAGTTGTTAATTATTGGATTTTTATAGAGAATATCGAAGTCTATAGTTGATGATATTTTCACTCGGCACTCAAGAGAGGAAGTTGATTTTTTAGGGGTCTTGACTTATAAACAATTCAACTTAACAATGATTAATTGGAATGACAACTACATAGGTGACAGCTAGGTGAAATCAGGATCCAGAATCTCTATCGTATTAGTTCCTCCTATCAAATTATTTTTATATTTATTTATTTAATTAAATCCTTGTTAATTATCGTCTAAATGAAGTTAGGATTATCAATTGTAGTATTTAGTGCGAGTTAACGCAATCCATGTGGGTTCGACACTCTAAACTCATTTATACTAAAACTTGACACCGTACATTTGCAGTACGATATAAAATATCACAACACTGGCCGACCTCTTAAAGCCCAACAGAAGATCATAACGAAAGAATCATTACCTTTACACGTGTCATTTCCCGGAGGCACCTTCCAAGCTGTCACCATTATTGTTGCGTGTGGCAGAGGAGAAAGCAGAGTTGATGTGACAGAACCACCAGGCTGCAGGCTTACTAACGGCAAATGCAGGCCTAGGGCAGAGAGCCCGTCAAATTTTCCAGGCATTACATGGTTTTCATTGCAAGTGGGAGGAACAATATTATAGTTTGAAGAGTATATAAATGGAGGGTAGTCTCATGTTTTGAAATGGTGGTCACAATAGAATAAAAATTGTAATCTCTTTCAACTGCTCAGCCACACGCCGACCTTATTCAAAACAGGTCGGCCGAGTCAGTTCTTGGCAATAAAAACAACACCCATCCGTTTTGTGCCCGTGGACGTAGGTTGGATTCAATCCGCCGAACCACGTTAAAACTATGTGTCAATATGTGTGTTTTTCCACCTTCCACTAAGTTTGCTTTTGGTTTCCCATAACCAAACAAATTCACTGCTGAATGAAGATGATCTTGTGAGCAATATTCCCTTATTGCCATTGAGACGAAAATCAACAAGCAACAGTTGGCGCCGTCTGTGGGGATCGAACGAAAAGCGATTGTCATAGTAAGACGATGGTGGAAGGTAGAGACTGTAGGTTGGTGAATAGTTTAACAGCAGGATGGATGGAAAGGGGAAGGAACAGAAAGAAGCAGATTAGAACCGGAAAAAGAAAATATTTGTATGGAAAAGGGGTTGTCGGCAACAGAAGCCTTTTCTCTCAGCTCGGGGTCGGGTTACG
>SKCR01034654.1:0-94818 GCA_019454045.1 Zanthoxylum bungeanum
ATAATAGCAGCCGAGGTTCGAGAGAAGTTACTAAAGTGCGTCGCTCATTAGGGAAGCAAGGTACCCGGATTGGGTATCAAACCGTGGTATTGTCAGGGAAAAACAATGGAAGTGGCGAATGTGTGTCGATTTCATCGACACGACTTAAACAAGGCGTGCCCAAAGGACAGCTTTCCTTTGCCGAACATAGACCAGCTAGTAGACACCACAGCCTGTCAAGGCTACTAAGCTTCATGGATGCTTCTCTTTCTCCGGATACAACCAGGTCAAAATGTACCGCGCAGACGAAAGAGAAGACAACCTTAATCACAGATCAGGGGCTTACTGCTATAAAGTGATGCCCTTCGGGCTAAAAAACGTTGGGGCAACTTTCCAAAGGACAATTGTGAGGCAGATTCCCTGGCAACGCTCGCCTCTTCAACAAAAGCCGAGCACCCCAGGATAATCCTTTGATTTACATCCGGGAAAGGAGCGTGGGAGAATCCAAAGTAGAAGTTCTAGATAAAGAAAGTCAAGCATCATGGATGCAGCCCATCAGAAAATACTTGGAACGGGAGAAACAACCAAGGACAAAACAGAGGCCAGAAAGTTAAGGTACAAAAGCACCAAATTCTCCCTAATTGAC
The DNA here is from genome assembly GCA_019454045.1 of Zanthoxylum bungeanum. Lineage (NCBI taxonomy): Eukaryota > Viridiplantae > Streptophyta > Magnoliopsida > Sapindales > Rutaceae > Zanthoxylum > Zanthoxylum bungeanum. The sequence goes on from SKCR01034654.1 coordinate 626, forward strand.
GGGGTACTTTTACCGACGGGGTTACTCAGTCCCCCTCTTAAGATGTCTTGGCCGAAGAAGAGGGCAAATTATGTGCTCAGAGAGATACATACGGGCATCTGCGGAAGGCCACGCCGGAGGTCGCTCAATTGCTTTCAAAGCCTTAAGACAAGTTTTTACTGGCCGACCATGCACCAGGACGGCATAGAAGTGGCTCGCAGGTGCGAAGGGTGTCAGAAAAACGCAAACCTCCACCACCAACCAGCAGAACAGTTTGACCACGCTACTCAGTCCCTGGCCGTTCGCCCAGTGGGGACGGACATCATTGGACCAATGCCACAAGGGACAGGACAGGTGAAGTATGCCATCGTGGCCATAGACTAATTCACCAAATGGGTGGAGGCAGAGCCATTATCCACCATAACGGAGAAAAGAGCCACTTAATTCCTGAGGAAAAATATCGTCTGCCGGTTCGGGATCCCCCGAGCTGTCATTACTGACAACGGGAAGCAGTTAGACAGCAAAGGTTTCAGAAAACTTTGCGAGGATCTCCAGATCGCCCTAAGGTTCGCCACGCCAGCCCATCCCAAGTCAAACGGACAAGTCGAGGCGACCAACAAAACCATCAAGGCTAACCTGAAAGCTCGGCTCGGATCCAGCAAAGGCCTATGGGTCGAGGAACTACCAGAAGTACTATGGGCACACCAGACCAAACTATAAGGACTCCACGGGGGAAAAAACCCCGTTCTCTTTAGCATACGGATATGAAGCTATCATCCCGGCAGAAATCGGGGTGACCTCCTACATGGTTCAACACTATGAGAGTAAGCAGAATGAAACTTATCAGAAACCACCTCGACCTGATCGAAGAGAAGAGAGAGAGGTCGGCCCATGAAAACAGTAATCTACCAACAAATGATGGCCCGCTTCTACAATAAAAGGATTCGGACACGCACCTTCATCCCAGGCGACCTGGTGCTAAGAAAAGTCACCCTAAATACTCGAAGGCCAGAGGAAGGCTCCTGGGCGCCAAATGGGAAGGGCCCTACAAGGTGGTAAAAATGGTGAAACCCAGAGTGTACATCCTAGAACGGCTGGACGGCACAAGATTAAAAAAGCCATGGAACCCGAGATGTTGAGAAAATACTTCCAGTAAACTTTCCCTTCCTCCTATCCGCTTACGGCAAACAAATAAGGGACAGGAATTCAAATACAGAGCCTCTCTCAAAATGACCCCCAGAGAGTTGTAAGAAGGGCAGTATGTCCCCGAGCATGAATAAAAAAGCCTTCTTTTTTCCAAGCATTCTCAAATAAAAACTTTACGAAACCATATTAAAAAAAAAAAAAACTCGGGGACATGCTCACGACAGTGACCCAAAGCTAAAGAGCACAAAACTCGCAACCGCCCGACCACACAGATCACCACACAAAAATACACAGTCACACCAGAATCATCCGACTCCATACAAAAAAAGAGGGGAAGCACAGAGAGCATAGAACTCTGAGAAGCACAACATAAGGAGGAAAATACCCTTAAAATTTCAATCGGCTCGGGGCTGGATTACGTTCCGCCGAGGCCTCTTCATTAATCGGCTCGGGGCTGGATTACTTCCGCCGAGGCTCTTCATTAGTCGGTTCGGTTCTGGATTTGGTTTCCGCCGAGACCACTTGTTTATCCGGCTCGGGGCTGGATTTCGTTCCGCCGAGGCCGTTTATCTCATTCGCCTCGGGAATGGATTTCGTTCCGCCGAGATCGTTTGATGATTCGGCTAGGGGTCGGGTTACGTCCCACCGAGTCAATACTCATTGGACTGGGGACGGAACATTCCCCCAGAACCAAATATCTCTTAGCTCGGGGTCCTCAGGGACATACTCGATGCATAGGATCCGTGAGAAGCAAAGCACAGGGAGGGATGATACCCCCGTGGCAAGTGTTTACTCCAGTGTTACCGAGCATAAAGAGGAACATGCCCTTAATATGTCGAACACTCTTCTGATCCTCACCTACCCGATGTAATGGATCCGTGGGAAAGCATAGCACGGGGGGTGATGACACCCCGTGACGATTGCTAGCTCCAGTGATACCGGACCTAAGGAGGAATATGCCCTTAGTATCCCGGATACTCTTTGATCCATTCATCATCCGGATCTGTGAGAGACACAACACGGGGATGCGTTATGCCCCTGTGGCGTGTGCCTGCTCCAGCGTGGTAAGGAGGAGCCCTCATACAGTACACAGGCTCCCCAGAGAACCGACGTGTAGAGGATGTGCCCTTACCAATCAAACGCTCTTCTGATCCCAATCCTGGTTCGCCGGGACACTGAATTGAAAGATTCAGAATTGTGTTTTGGAGACCTCGGGCGGGACGCTGTTTTGAGCATCCATGTTGTTGTTTTAGGCTTGCAAAACGCTTTTTATTTTGGATAGGTGCTAAGTCACCCCCACCTTTTAATTTTATCTTCGAAAGTTTTGTTTTTATTTTTTCGTCGGTCTGACAAGGGACGCCCAAGTCAGACTCGATAGGGCTTCAAAGGTGGATACACTTCCATCTGAATAAGTTCCAAGGATTAAACAGCGCTCGGGGCTGGATTCGTTTCGCCGAGGCCACTTGATTATTCGGCTCGGGGCATGGATTCGTTCCGCCGAGGCCACTTGATTATTCAGCTCGGGGTCGGGTTACGTCCCACCGAGTCATGCTTATGGTCTGGGGACGGGACATTCCCCCAGAGCCAAGTACCTCTTTTAGCTCGGGGTCGGGCTAACGTCCCACCGAGCCAACCTCTTTGGACTGGGGAGGTAATATTCCCCCAGAGCCCAAGTCTTTCACTCAGCTCGGGGTCGGGGTATGTCCCACCGAGTCAGCCCTTCGGACTGGGGACATAATATTCCCCCAGGTCCAAGTACCGCTCCCAGCTCGGGGTCGGGTTACGTCCCACCGAGTCAGTCTTCGTTTGGCTGGGGAGGTAACATTCCCCCAGAACCCAAACGTCTCACTCAGCTCGGGGTCGGGTTGCGTCCCACCGAGTCAGCTCCTTTGGTTTGGAAAAGGTCTCAGAGTATTCAGACAAAAAAAAAAAAGAGATAAGAAATATACATAAATGTATATATATGTGTATGTCAAAAGTACAACTTGTAAAGTAAGTGTACACAGGGCCCCGGTCGGGTTACCCTTCCTCATTCAGCCCGCACAGGGTCGGGAATTTCTTCCTCAACTTGCTTAGACAGCGGAAGGATCGGCTCGACTTCAGGAAGAGGAACTGCAACTTCGACCTCTGCAGCGTGAGAGACCTCTGCCTCAGGGATGGGAGGAGGGATCTCAAGGCAGTCCTCGCCGGGGGCTGGGAACATCAGGTCGTTCTTCTTGGGGAGCCCCGGAAGCCGGAACCACCGAGATCGGGTCGGATCCAGTCCTCTCATCACCTCTTCGGAAGAAGAAGGGAGCCACTTCCGAAACTCCTCCTCTGAAATATCCCTCTTGCAATAGCTGATAGCCGCATGAATAGATCCATATTCAAACTTGGCAGCATCATCGTATCAGCTCAGCACAGTCACCAACTCCCTCAAGGCGAATGGCCTCCTTCTCGGCCTCAAGATCGGCCTTTCTCTCCTCAAGCTCGGCCTCTTTTCTCTCAAGATCATCCCGGGCCCGCGTCATTTGTTCATCATTGGCCTTCAATTTGGTTTCAACACTGGCCACCTTCGCCTTCAAAACGCCAATCTCAGATTGGGCAGCTTTCAAATCCTCCCGGGCAGTGTCGGCAAGCTTTCGCTCCAGCGCAGCAGCAGCCTTAAGAGCCTTATTAATTTTGAAGTTCTCAATGGCAGTCGACTCAAGGTTCTGTATCACCTCCTCCCGATCAGCCAATTTAGCCTCCACTTCTGTAAGGCGATTCTGAAGTCTCTGGGCCTGACCACCCTCGGACAATAGACTTAGAAGGAGGTCCTTATTCTTCGCCATGAGGTAAGTAGCCTGCACAAAAACAAAGAAAGTCAAGATATAATGAAGAAGACCTGAAACCGAAATCAGAAAAAAGAGAGGAAATAGAACTACCTTTGCCATTTGAGAGCTCATCTCGGTCACCACACAGCTTCGGGCGAGATATCCTCATATCTCGAAACCTCCCCCGGGGGAATTACCTCGGCCAATTCATTGAAAGCCGGCACTAATGGGAAGTAGCCTCCCGGATGCCTTCCCCCAAATCATCCACCCCGAGGATTACAGAACCCTTTGCTTCTTGGAGGAGCCCACAAATGATTTTTTCCCCCGGCGAACGTCTTTCTTCTTGTCCAGGACATGATCCTCCTCCTCCCTTGAACCAACTCGGTCTCCTCTGACCCGAACTGACGCCTCCTCTTCCTAAGAGGCTTCGGCGGACTGACGACGAGCAGATCCTGACGACTGCACACCAGGAGAAGAGAGACCCCGAGCAGCCGGTTCAACTCTCCCCTGAGACACCCTCCCAACCTCAGCAGGTTCAGGCTGTGCCCGGAAGTTCCAGTTTCGGCATGACCGCCCTCTTCATAGTACCCCGGCCAACTTCTCAAGAAACTTAGGCCTCTTTGACATACCTATAAAAAAAAGGGAAAAGGAAATCAGGAACCGAGCATATAACAAAGACATCAAACATGATAAACAAACTGGGAAGTCAAACTAAACAGCCAGCAGACATCTACCTATCCGACCTGCGACCTCCAAGGGACAGCCTGGGCAAGGCCCGACTCAACAAATGTCGCATCATTAACCAACTCCCTCCAGTGGGCAGCATACTGACGAGCCCAGACTACCCGTGCCTGACCCGATGGGAAACCTTGGGAGCGTCCCTCCAACAGGCTAGGGGAAACAGAAAAAAAGGGGTAAGAACCCAAACAAAAAAAAACTAACTAAGGAAAGCTAAAAGTTGATCTCCTAACCTCCCGCCCTGAAGATATCCGGTACCAAGAACTCCCCTTCATCCGACCTTAGGGACCCGTCCCCATTCCCCAGTGGCCAGAACCAGAAGTCTTTAAAATTCTTATTGGAGTCAGGGAGTTTCTTGACAAACATTTGACGAGCTGTCATAAGCTGAAAGGTAATACCATCTGTGGTACGACCTAGGATTGGCCTTCAACCGGTATAACCTTTTCACCTCTTCGAGAGAAGGCTCGCCGAGTCCTGCTCGATGCCAAGCTACTACGTACAACCCGGCCAAGATCCTCCAACTGTTCAGACTCAATTGGCAAGGAGCAATCTCCATCTCGGCCAGCATCCAAGCAAAGTAAGGCTGAACCGGCAGCCGCAGCACCCACTCGCGAAAAAGTAGGAAGAAGTGCCACCGAGCCCTCATCAGGTTGACTGGCGCGATCCATCAAGCCGGGAACTTCAAGGGCAATATCTATAGGTATGTTATATCGCAGTCGAAGAAGGGCGAGGTAGTCCTCGTTATTTTAGAAGGACGGTTCATATCCAGAGCCGACGAGCCGAGTTCACCGGCCTCTGGTCCTTCCGAGGAACCCTCTGATGGTAGGAGTCTTGTTCGATCTTAGAAGGAGTAGGAGTAGTGTCAAGGTCTTCTACACTAGGTGCCCCCGAGCCGAGGAGAGCTCCTCAGCAGGGGGAGTTGAGGTTTTAGCAGGCTTTTCACAGAGGGAGGAACTGCTGTCAGACATCCCTGACACCCAGAAAAACAAGAAAGAAGGGGAAGTCAGTCTATAGCTAAAAGAAACTACTCACAGATTCCATGTTAGCTAAACAGGTGGTCTCTAAAGTACCCTAAGGCAAAACCCAGCAAACTATAAATCTTCCCCTAGCAAACACTCAAAAATGAACAGCAAACCAGATTCATAAACACAAAAAAAGGAAAGGTCGTTCAGAGGACTTACTTGTTCTTCTCGGAAAAGCACAGGAGGTTGTGCAGTACGGTTATGCCGTTCCTTATGTTCGCAGCAAAGAAAAAGAAAAAGCCCGCGGTTGAACTTCGAGAACCACGGAGTTGGCGAAACACGGAGATGTTTTCAGGAAAAAATGAGAAATTGCCGAAAAAAGATGGAACAGTGAAAGCCTCGCCTTCTTATAGTAATGGCAAAGACGCTCGTGACCGTCGGATCTAAGGGAAGAACCCGGATGAATGCCAGGTGTCGACTGCAAAAGAGGTCTCCCAAGCTAAACAGGCGTCTGAGATCAGCCCACTATGAAGACGCCTCTACACGGTCGATTCGTCCCCTTTTTGGCGGGAACCCGGCGGATGTTTGACAAGTGTCGAACTTAGAAGAAACCCTAAAAAGTTGATTTGATAGGCATTTAAGCGGACGGGACCGTTGCGTGTCTCAAGACAAAGCGTTTGAAAAGAGCACCAAAACATTCCTCGACACCCGGACCGACCTCCAACAGAGCAATCAGGAACACCTTCTTTATATAGTTCCCGGCACCAACTCACACACTCGTTGGAGCCGAAACTAGGGGACAGATGTTGATGGTTTTTTCAGGCACTACGATATTCAAGGCGCACGACAGGGACAAAGGTAATTCCCTACTTGGTTGGGATCATTAAATCCAACCCGACCACTTTGCAATAAAAGAACAAACACCTACGGTTCCAAAACCGACCACAACAGATAAAACCGAGCACTTCATGACCGGCTACCGATCACCTGGGCTCAGATAGCCGGGCACAATCAGATCGACAGAAACATTCTCAGCATAAAGACTACCATGACCGACCTCATGAAGACCGACCATATGCGAAGATATGCTCAAGATAATGACATCCTATTCTTGCGGATAAGATAGCAGCAAATTATCCTGTTCTCACAAGGAAAAGAAGTCAGAGTCCGAAAAGGAATAAGAAAAGAGAAGGCAATATTATACTAGGATTTCTTATGCAATAGGAGTCTGATTTCTATACTATTATAAATAGGAGACAGAGTATGTGTAAAAGGCATCAAAAAATGAGTGATCTGAATCTTCAAGCTCTGACTTGTAGAGACCCAAGAAGAGCGCTTAAGTAATAAAAGTACCATCTTTTTGTGTCAGTGGACGTAGGTTCGGATCCAAATCCACCGAACCACATTAAATCTCCTTGTCGATTGGTGTGTTTATTTGTTGCCTTTTCTAAATTTGCCTTTGGTCCCCCATAACCAAACAATTCACTATTGAGGGAGGATTTTTTCGGGAGTGATATTCCAATATGACCCTGAGACCAAATCCGCCGTCAACAAAATACTCGTAGAGTACTAGGCAACTGTTATGAATAATACTGATTATTTATAACTCGTTAAATGGTTAACGAAAAATACATGCAATCGGACTTAACGGTCATTTCCGAATTATTGTGTATTTGTATTTAATACTTGATTTTATTAAATACACATTAATTAAATATCAAATTGTGATATTTGACATATATCATTTATATATATGTATTGTATATTTAATGTAAATATAATACATATATTAGGATATTTGTATTTAATTATTTAATTATTTAAATGTTAAATAGTTAAGTTAATTAAATAACAAATATCTTAAGTCATTATTTGATTTTTCAATGCTTGGAAATGGCATGCTACAATTGGAACACATTTTATTTTTCTTTATTAAAGATAAAGTGTTAATTTTATGTGGACTAATCAAAATGAAACAAAACTAAAATAATTGTTATTTTGTTTTTTTGTTGCAAAATCGGCAAGGGTGGAATTTGCTTAACAAAAATTATTTTGTTTCATTTTTCATTCCAAGACAAGTTTCACAAATATTTACTAAGTTAAAATTGAGAGAAAATAGAAGAAACATTGGAGAAAAAGCTTAAAAACTTGGAGTTTTGTAAGTTTTTTCCAACAATCTTCAACTTAGAAATTGTTTCTATGATTATATACTTCAACTTGTGTAGTTTATAATTTTTCTCTAATGTTTAATTATGTAAGTTATTGTGTTGGAAATTTGTTTGAAGATGTTAAGGATGTATGTTTAATTAATTAAGCTAATTAGGTGTAATTATGCTTAATTGATTAATTAGAAATTAAAGTTGTCATTCTAGAGTTGATTAGCCATTCATAATTAACCTAGAATTGTTCTTGATTAATTTCATGATGGTGAGACTTGATTGGTGTGGTAATTGAATGATTGAAGTATTGAATTTTGTCAATTTAATGTAAATTGTCCAATTTGAGTAATTTGTGAAATTAGGGTTCTCAACCCATTCAAATTTTGGGGATTTTCATATATATGATATAATTTGATGTCTATTTGATGTATGTCAAATTTGGGATTGATTGGATTTGATCTTGATGTGTTTTGAACAAATTGGGCCAAATTACAATTAATAGAAAATCTGGGATGTTTTCGTAATTCTGGAAAAATACTGGGCAGTTTCGGAATTCTGAAAAAGTTTCTGGTTTATGTTGCAAATTGTATAAATTATTTTGGGATTAATTTGGAATCAATTAAATATGTATTTGAATATTTAAGGACCAAAATGATTAATTTGCAAGGTTTAGGGGTCTCATAGCAATTAATGATAAATCTGATTTTTCAGATAAAAATTCAGTTTTTATTTATTGAGTAATTAGAATAAATTAGTTTATTTTAATTCCCCAAGAAAAATATTTATCGAAAATTATTTAGGAGTGAAAATACGCGAAAACGGCGAAAAACGGCGTTATCGGGTAACAGTTGCCCAAACAATGAGCTGGGCACTCTTCGGGCAGCCCACAAACTGTCCAATTATTTTTGGGGCTGACCTTGGCAGTCCCCATGTGCATTGGTCGGTTGGTTCGGCCGGAAACATGTTTTATGTTATTTTACGGAAAAACGTTTTCGCAAAAGTTTCGCGATGTTTCTATATTATTTATGTCGTTATATGATATCGAATAAATATGTTTAGGTGAAATATAAATGAATTATTAATATTGGATATTAAATAATTTATTTGTAAGTTTAAAAAATTTAAACTACGATTTCGCCCAAACATCGCTTCTTCCGATGCGTCTCCCTGATTTGACCCCAACAGTATCATGCATCAGTATAACCAACAAGACCTGGATTTTATGCTAACTCATTTAAATAAAATAACCCCAAGTCTTTTGTCTCATAAAGATAATGCAAAATATGTTTGACGTCATTCTAATGTCGTCAAGTTGGTGCGGAGCTAAATCTGGCTAATAAATTTACTGAGAATGCAATGTATGGTCTGATACATTGTAACAAGGCACCAATTGCATTAACATATGGTACTTATGTATCAAGTTTCTCTTCATTATCTTCTTTAAGACGGAATAGATCCTTTTTTGGATCGAAAGATCAGGCTACCATGGGAGTACTTAATGGATAAGCATTATCCATGTTGAAACATTTTATCATCTCAATATAGGCAGACTGATGGATAAACACTCTATTATTTTTATGCTTGATCTGCAAACCAAGACAATATAGGTAGATTGGTGGATAAACACTTCGTTATTTTGATGCTCGATTTGCAAGCCAATATAATATATTATTTTTCCCAAGTCTTTCAACTTAAATTCTATTTTCAAATATTTAGCAGTTTTTAGAAGCTCTCTAGAAGTTCCAATTAAGTTCAATATACTGTTATAATAACAAATCCCGATTCAGACTTTCTTATAAATACGCATAGGCATATAAGATCATTATGTATCATTCCTTCATCAAATATTCACTCAAACGATTGTACCACATGTGTCCGGATTATTTTTAATCCATATAAAAATCATTGTAACTTGACTAAACACATTTTACGATCATTTGATTTATATTTTTAGGCATTTTTGACCCTTCAAGTATTTTCACTTAAATAAAAGTGTCAAGTGACCCATACATGTATGTTATTACTACATCCAGAAGTCGCGTGTCTAGTCTTTTAGAGACTGAAAAACTGATTAAGAATGGAAACTTAATGGTGTCCATCACTAGAGAATATGTATCCTTATAGTCAATATCAGGTTCATGTGTGAAACTTGTGTAACTAGTCGTGATTTATATCTAATGATTTCATTACGTTCATTATATTTTCTTACAAACACTCATTTGTAACCAATAGATTTGACTGTTAGGGTTGGTGCTCGGAGTGTCAATTCAGATCGTATTTATATCCGATTCATGAATACGAACAATGTCTTTTTCCATAATATTACTTATTTAATGGTAGCACCTCTTGTCTTTTATATACATATTTGATCTAATTATGATTAGATATCTAATTGTGATTAGATTGAAACTAAATCTGATTTAGTGATACGTGTATATTAGACAAAGACCCTAGGATTTACAACGTAGTGCGCAGTTACAACGTAGTTTGTAATTGACATTGGGAAGCGTCACTATAATTTGTATATCCTTAAATAAAGTTCTTGGTCAAGATTTACTAACACGAGTCGGTTAGTAAAATCCGCTGAGACCAGTACATGTCGTATATCGTGACTTGGTCCGATGGTTTATCCCAATGAACCATAAGTCTCGGGAGACTCGTATAGACATGTAGGTATTTATTTGATAAACACCGAACGACTCACTGAAGATTTCCTAATAGATGGTACACCTGTTGGACAATTATGACACATAACATCACTATTTGTACAGAACATGGTGTTGTTGTACAAATTAACTATGTGACAAAGGAAATGCTCTTTTATCATTTGTAATTGGATTACCAAGATACATAAATGATAAAAGTCCATATGATTAGTTCCGGATTAATAAGATATGAGACAGTATAATCCACTAAGGTTTAATCATTAAATATCCCTAGTCGTAGTATTATCGAGATTGGACATCGATAATGCGGAATAGACTAGTATTGCACTTGTGCGCGTTGTGGGAGCATAACGACATATTTATCATATATTTAAGTATTGGATACCTATGCAAGTGTAATAGGAGGTTTTATTTACCGATGGTACTGAAACAGCTTCGCTTTGGATAGACCCATTGGAATTCCATTGGTAGTATGACTATGTGTCTATGGGAATCCGAATCAGGGTAGGTGTATTTGGTCTTAACCTGAGACTTGCATCGCTAATACTTGCAACAATCAGTATACTTTGGTTTTGGTCATCCAGGGCTTTAACAGGTTCTGTGTACGCCTTTTCTGAGTATACTGAGAATCATAGTGTATTGGTGTGATGTCAAGATGGAAGTATCACTCCAGTCATATGGAGATGATGATCACGCAGGATACGAAACTAGTACTCTTTAGTACTGCAGTCATCGGGATAATATGACTAGGTCATGATTATCCGATTATAGAGACTAGTTACCAGAGATCTGATATATGCTTCGTACGGGACAGACACAATTCCAGCCCCAGGCCTAACATGTGACATTCGATACTGGATCGAAATATGCAATACTACGTATATTACGCCTGACATAGATGAAATATTCCTTAAAAGAATATTTCTGGAGAATTCGGTAGGCACGGTGCTTTGTTAGAAGCCAATCATGTCTTGTAAATCGGTAAGAATGTGGTACTGGGTACGCACGTGTTCGGATAATCTGACGACCGAATTTACTGTCAACATATCCAGGGATCTCATTGGTCGCTTCCCGAAGATTCACCGATGACGTATGACTCGAACATAATTAATCTAGGATTAATTATAAGAGAGAGAAAATTAATCTAGGATTAATTGCGGAGAGATTTTATCTGGGATAAAATACTATTTGAAGAGAGAGAACGATTAATTTGGAATTAATCGATAAAATAATATATTCGATATATTATATGAAATTAGATTTCATAACGGAATTAAAATTAGATTTTAATTCGAGCGAACGAATTAATTAGAATTAATTCGCCAGCGACGTGAATAGTAATTTTGCTAGGTATAATTATTTAATTAAATTTGATTTAATTACGTCTCAACGGAAAATTCATTAATTCGAAATTAGCAAACCCGAGCCCGGGATGTGTTGCAGGCCTACTCGGATTTTGAATCAAGTGGGGCCCATAAGTCACATCACTAGTCAACTTTGTCACTTTTTGTTGATGGAAGTTGTTAGTGGGTGATTGTGTGTAAAACACACAATTGTGAAAGACTTGAAAGACTTTTACCAAACTTTGATTTGGTATATGTCTTTTAATTTTTTGAAAATTAAAACAAGTCAACACTTCTCATTTGCTCCTTTCTCCTTGCAAAAACCGAAACCTTTTCTCCTCTCTCCCTTGGTTTTGCCGTGAGCCTAGGGCTCATTGTTCTTGATTTTGTTTCAAAGTCATGGATGCTAGCACATCTAAGGGGTCATTCTAAGGTGTTAGGGAAACCTTTCCCATGAGTTTGGAATTCAAGATTCAAAGATTGGAAGCTTGGAAGCTCAACATACATCAAAGGAAAAGCTTGGAGCAACTTCTCAAAGGGAAAAGTTTTGAACTCTCCGCCAACATCCAAGCCGATCAAAGTGAGTATTACCGCCATCTTACTTTGTTGTATTCACATGATTTTCTTGCTTAATTGATCTTGGTTTGACCTAGAAAACCCAACAATGGTATTAGAGCCATAATTGAGCATGAAATTGACTTAGGGTTTATATACTTGAATTTGGGTAATTTTGCTTGGAGCATGATTTTGTCAAATTGAGTGTTTGGTTATGTTTGGATTATGATAACTTAGAGTTATGCATGATTAATTTGGATAAAATTTGATTAGAAATTTTTTCCCTATTTCCTTATGATGGCCGAATGTAACTAGAACCCTAACTCATGGTGATTTTGTTTTTTAGACCATTGGATGTGTTTAAAATGCATGGGATATATTAGTTTGTGATTTAATTGGATTGAAATCAAAATTGATATAAAAAGTCCCAAATTGCCGTGAGATGAGAAACATGGAATGATGTTGATTTTGTTTCAATTATGTTGGACATGAATTGATAATAATAATGCATGATTAATTAATTAAATTGATATTTTGGAAATGTTAATTTAGATGATTAATTAGTGCAATACACTTTAATTAATTAAATTGTGATATTTTGAATATTGTGATTAAATTAATTGGGCTTAATTTGGAATTGGGCTAATAATGTTGTATTTGGGCTTAATGGGCTTGGTTGGGCCAAGTTTGGTTTATGAGAATTGGTTGGATCCAATTGGGCCTAAAACCATTTCCATAAAGTCCAAATATGATAATTGGGTCTTTAAAATTTAATTGGGCCTAATGGGCCTAAATTGATTTATGGAAAATGGTGATTCCTTATTGGGCTTTGGTTGCCAAAGTCCATGCCTTGATAAATTAATTGAAAGCCCATTGGACTTTAATTAAATTGACATTGGATGTTAATTGGGCTTTGAGACCCATTAAGATTAGATTTAGAATCTAAGTCGTAAAGGCACATTAAAAGTGTAATTTTAATTTGGAATTAAATATAGAATTAGTATTGAATACAAATTAAATGGATTTAATATTTTAGTTTGATATAATTCGAGAATTCGTACTTTGAGTACTTATTCTTAAACTAGTTGGACTCGCGCAAATCAAATCGTTGTTTGAACATTGGATTATCATTAATCAAAGATTAATTAATTGGATTAGATTGATTGATAACATGCTTTGTGTGAATACATGGATGTGATGTATGATAATGTATATCAGATGGATATTAGATGGGTGAGGGTAATTTTGGAAATTGTTGTAATAAATTTAGAATTTATTAAATTGGACCTGCGTGTCCAGCCTATTACCTCTTAACTCTTTGTATTTCTCTTCTCACCTATTCCCATCAATGTAAATGAGGTTTCTTTAGAAGTGTTATGTAATTGGGTAGAAGTAAGATTTGTGCTAGCGGGAGAGAGGAAAGTGAGAGATTTGTGCTAGGAACAAAATGTTTTAAATATCCATCCGCATATCATTATTAATTTATTTACCGCGCCTTATTATGATTTTAGAATGCATGCTTAAGGGTGTATGATGAGACCTAATCAAAGATAATTAATTGGTTGCCAATTACGCGAAAAACCCTCAACAAATATTAAGCGTTTTCCTTCCATTGAATGATTCATTCTCAAGATCCAAGATTTGCACTGGTTTGTTGGCCAAAGTCAAGACCTTTGTCCATCGCGGATGTGTTTGAATCATGAAGGCTTTGTTACATATCGCATGTCTTGTCCAAGTTGTGATTTGTTGGCCAAAGTCAAGATCAGTTCTTGTCCATCGACATCGATTACGAAGCTTTCCAAGGTCAATGGGTCCCACTTAACTGGAATCATTAAGCTTGTGTGCCAAAGCCAAGGCTTAGTTGATTCAGAGGAAAAAGGTTAGGGAATATCGGATATATTGGCATATATTAGATATATGTTTCGGACTTGGATGTCCACCTACTGGATCTAGGAATTGGATGAGATCCAATTGATCTTAGAGATCTACCTAGTTAAATATCATACAGCTTGTTGGCCAAAGTCAAGGTTGTGTGTTATTTAACGGGATCCTAGCCCACTAGGAAACTAGGTTTCCCGAGTACTCAACAGAGGGTTAGATGCTCGCCGAAAAATAGTGGGAGGCAAGTATTAAATTTGTAATTTCGTTTAGATACTTGCCAAATACGCGCTCATTTCATTTTTCTTCATTAAAAATAAATATATATTAGTTGGACTAATATTTAATTGTTGTTTTAAATTAAACAGTTGGACTGTATTCAAACTACTTCATTTATAGTTGATTATATAATTGGATTATAGTAGTCAATATATTTGAATTTAACTAATCAAAGTATAGTTGATTATATATAGTTAGACTATAGTAATCATTATATTCAATTGTACCTGAAATCATTGATTAGATAGTTGGACTATTGGAATCAAGATAACTGAAAGATTAGCGTTTAAAACATAATCATGGGTGAAAATGTCTTTAAACAACTTTAATTTTCAGATTAGGAATAGAACCTCAGGATAGTCCTGGGAACTGAGAAGTTATTCTATTTGATAGAGTGACATCTCAGGCCTAAGCCCAGAGTTGAGCAAATAGTAGAGCATGAGCTTTGGAAGACTCATGGTGATAAAAACTTTAGTGCTCAATCCGTTATGCTTACCGCAATAACTCCTTAATTTCTTCTTCAGAATTAAGGATTAGATCTTTATACCATGATGATGAAATTAAAGGATCTTCATAGATCTAACCTTAGATTTTAGAAGTACGAATTACAAAAGAAGCTATTTCGCTCGCGTATGTCAGAGGGTACATCTGTCGAGCACTAGGTGTCGCAGATGATTGCTGACATCGATCAGCTAGGTTAGCTGGGCATTACCTACGTGGCCGAGACTACTAAAGATTTGATCTTATAGTCTCTACCCGAAAGCTGGGGCAGGTTCATTATGAACCAAGAGAAAACTCTTGGAGAGTTGATGGCTATACTCAAGGAGGCAGAGCCAGAGCTTCTGAAAACGGGCAAAGGCAAAATCATCACAGTCTTCTGGGAAGACAAAGGACATATCCCAAGATGTCTGCCTAAACTGTGGCAAACGGGGTCACTGGAAGTGTGACTGCCGTATGGACAAGGCAGACATGAAGGAAGTGAAGGTGGGGCAAAGCTCCGGCTTCAAGTATGTTTGTCATAAACATGTTCACTACTAGTTTCAAAATTGGATTTTTGATACTAGATGTGGTACATAAATATGTACTGATGTGCATAATCTACTGATGAGTAGGAGACTGACTTCAGATGAGATCGACCTGCGAGTCGGAAACAGGACAAAAGTCGTTTTAACCGTAGAAACCTAAGTTTAGGAACTACCCTTTGAGAATGTACTTAAATTAGGAAACTGTTATAATGTACCTAGTTTGACTAGAAACATTATCTCTATATCTAAGTTTAACCCGTTGCGGGTATACCTTTATATTCTAGAACACTAAGTGTTTTATTTTATAAAGATAATATTGAGATAATCACATTAGATGTGAATAACAGTATTTATATTTAGAATATAAATAAATCTCATATCTATGACATGACAAACAAATAGCTCAAACTGAATAAATCAGTTGAGACTTATAAGTGGCATTGTTGTCTGAGACACATTAAACAAGACTCGTATATCCACACTTTCGAAGAGTGGGTACTAGGACAGATTTGATTCTATTCAAATGATGTCTACGAATCTAGTTTAATTAGGCAAAGTGCCTAAAATACCTTTTACTTGGTAAAAGTGTAAGTGCCACCGATCCTTTTAGCCCTCGTTTATAGTGACGTAAGTGGGCCCATATCTAGCTAGGCTAGAGGTGGATATGAATACTTCGTAACCTTTACGGATGTGGCATCGCGTTATGGTTATGTGTATCTTAATGAAACACAAGTCAGAAACTTTTAGAGTTTCAACTCGAAGTAGAAAAACAGATTGGCAAGAGTATTAAAACATCACGATTGGACTGTGATGGAGATACTTAAGCAATAAGTTTCTCAATTACTTGAAAGAGTATAGTATTCTTTCAATATGGACTCTTCCCGGAACACCTCAATTCGACGGTGTGTCCGAACAAAGAAACCAAACCTTGTTGGACATAGTAAGGTTAATTATGAGTCGCTCTGAGCTAACATTTTCCTTCTAGGGATACGCATTAAACAGTGCAATACTTATTTTGAATAAGGTTCCATGAAAAATCTGTTAGACAGATTTCATATTAGATATGAACATGAAAGAAACTGGATTTTCTCATTCCTGAAGATTTGGGAATGCTGGGCATATGTTTGGATAATACCAAACTAGAACCTAAATCTGATAAGTGCCTATTTGTAGGTTATCCTAGGGAAACCATAGTATAGTACTTATACAACTCACAAGAGAACAATGTAATTATTGCTCTCCATGCGGTTTTCCTAAGAGGAATACCTATATGCAGTGGTAAGTGGGAGGAAAGTAAAACTCGATGAAAATCGGAGTAATACTGTTCCAGGCACCGATTCCTTAACGGAACACAAACAATTCATCAAAGATGAAACTGTACCACAATCTTCAAATACACAAGAACCGCGCAAGTCGCAGAGAGTCAGAAAACAACCTGAGAGGTATTGGTTTCCGATCTCACCTCATAAAGATGTCAATCTTATTGAGGAACACGAACCGACTACGTATGAGGAAGTGATACAAGGTATCGACTCCCTATTATGGCAAAGTGTCATGATGTCTGAAATGGATTCCATGTATACCAACCAAGTTTGGACACTGGTTGTTGTACCGGAAGGCATTGTGCCTATTGGTACTATATGAGTCTTCAATGAAGACAAACATGGATGGCAACAAACAAACGTACAAAGCTAGGCGTGTAGCGAAAATATATCGTTATCAACATTGTGTCGATTACGAAGAAACCTTTTAACCATTGCCATGATTAAATCCATTTGGATAATGCTTGCTAATGCTGCATGTTTCATTTATGAAATATGGCAGCTGAACATCAAAACTGCTTTCCTTAAACGGAAACCTTTTGGAGGATGTTTACAGCATCCTAACGGTTTTGTCGTACCAAAACAAGCAAACAAGGTTTGCAAGTTAATTCAGTCCATTTATGGATTGAAGCAAACATTGCGTTCTTGGAACTATTATTTTGATGTAATCATAATGATATATGATTTAATTCAAAACGAAAATGATTCTTGTGTATATAAGGAGGTTAGTGGGAGCGCACTGACAATGATTGTCCTATATAATGATGATATATCATTTCTTGGAAATGACTTTCCCATAATATAATCGGTGAAAGCGTGGCTTTCATGAAAAATTCTCCATAGAATACTTGGGAGAAATAACCTTTATTCTAGGAATAAGGATCTACTGGGATAGATCTAAAAGTTGTTGGCACTCTCCGAGAACTCGTACATTGAAAGATATGTACACGACCTGGTGTCTCATATGCTTTGAGCATATGGAGTCACAATCAGGCCATTCCAAGTGATAGTCACTGGATTGATATTAAGAACATCCTTAAGTATCTTAGATGAACTAATGACTGGGTTCACCGCTGCAAGTTTCCAAACCGATAAAGACAACTGTAAGTCGCAATAAGGGTACTATATAGTTTGAATAACGGAACAGTGAGCTGGAAATCTTTCTAGCAAGATATTGTTGCCGAATAAACAACAAAGCGAAATATTGCTGCAGCTAAGGCAGAAAAAGAAGCAATTTTGGATCTGTAAAATTCCTAATTAGATTAGGAGTAGTTCTGTTAGTAGCTGAGCTAGGCTACAACACAGGCTAAAGAATTAATGGTCTCATCAACGATCCAAATATATACTTCAACTGTTTCATCTGATTCGTCGGATCATACATCGTGGCGATGTGATGATCGAATAAATCGCATCAGATGATAACCATGCAAAACCGCTGACGAAAGCTGTTTCTCAGCAGAAATTTGAGCGACCCGTACATAGTTCGGGTGTAGGACACTTGAGTGATTGGCTATAGGCCAAGTGGGAGATTGTTGGACAATTATGACCTATAGCATCACCATTTGTACAGAACATGGTGTTGTTGTACAAATTAACTATGTGATAAAGGAAATTGCTCTTTTATCATTTGTAATTGGATTACCAAGATACATAAATGATAAAAGTCCATATGATTAGTTCCGGATTAATAAGATATGAGACATTATTAATCCACTAAGGTTTAATCATTAAAATATCCATAGTCGTAGTATTATCGAGATTGGACATCGATAATGCGGAATAGACTAGTATTGCACTTGTGCGCGTTGTGGGAGCATAACGGCATAGTTCTCATATATTTAAGTATTAGATACTTATGCAAGTGTAATAGGAGGTTGTGTTTACCGATGTTACGGAAACAGCTTCGCTCTGGATAGACCCCTCGGAATTCCATTGGTAGTATGACTATGTGTCTATGGGAATCCGAATCAGGGTAGGTGTATTTGGTCTTAACCTGAGACTTGCATCGCTAATACTTGCGACAATCAGTATACTTTGGTTTTAGTCGTCCATGGCTTTAACAGGTTCTGTGTACGCCTCTTCTGGGTATACTGAGAATCATAGTGTATTGGGTGTGATGTCAAGATGGAAGTATCACTCCAGTCATATGGAGATGATGATCACGTAAGATACGGAACTAGTACTCTTTAGTACTGCAGTCATCTGGGATAATATGACTAGGTCATGATTATCCAATTATAGAGACTAGTTACCAGAGATCCGATATATGCTTCGTACGGGGCAGACACAATTCCATCCCCGGGCCTAACATATGACATTCGATACTGGATCGCAATACGTAATACTACGTATACTACGCCTGACATAGATGAAATATTCCTTAAAAGAATATTTCTGGAGAATTCGGTAGGCACGGTGCTTTGCTAGAAGCCAACCATGTCTTGTAAATCGGTAAGAATGTGGTACTTAGTACGCACGTGTTCGGATAATCCGACGACCAAATTTACTGCCAACATATCCAGGGATCTCATGGGTCGCTTCCCGAAGATTCACCGATGATGTATGACTCGAACATAATTAATCTAGGATTAATTATAAGAGAGAGAAAATTAATCTAGGATTAATTGCGGAGAGATTTTATCTGGGATAAAATACTATTTGAAGAGAGAGAACGATTAATTTGGAATTAATCGATAAAATAATAAATTCAATATATTATATGAAATTAGATTTCATAACGGAATTAACTTTAGATTTTAATTCGGGCGAACGAATTAATTTATAATTAATTCGCCAGCGACGTGAATAGTAATTTTGCTAGGCATAATTATTTAATTAAATTTGATTTAATTACGTCACAACGGAGAATTCGTTAATTCGGAATTAGCGAACCCGAACCCGGGATTTGTTGCGGGCCCACTCGGATTTTGAATCAAGTGGGGCCCACAAATCACATCACGAGTCAACTTTGTCACTTTTTGTTGATGGATGTTGTTAGTGGGTGATTGTGTGTAAATCACACAATTGTGAAAGACTTGAAAGACTTTTACCAAACTTTGATTTGGTATATGTCTTTTAATTTTTTGAAAATTAAAACAAGTCAACACTTCACATTTGCTCATCTCTCCTTGCAAAAACCGAAACCTATTCTCATCTCTCCCTTGGTTTTGCCGTGAGCCTAGGGCTCATTGTTCTTGATTTTGTTTCAAAGTCATAGATGCTAGCACATCTAAGAGGTCATTCTAAGGTGTTAGGGAAACATTTCCCATGAGTTTGGAATTCAAGATTCAAAGATTGGAAGCTTGGAAGCTCAACATACATCAAAGGAAAAGCTTGGAGCAGCTTCTCAAAGGCAAAAGTTTTGAACTCTCCGCCAACATCCAAGCCGATCAAAGTGAGTATTTCCGCCATCTTACTTTGTTGTATTCACATGATTTTCTTGCTTAATTGATATTGGTTTGACCTAGAAAACCCAACAACACCAACGTCAATAGGAATCTTCTCGAGTTGAGCGAGCATAGTGGTCCTTCGACTTGAGATACCACAATGGATATATGAGTTATCCTCCACACTTTGATGGCAGTCACGTCACCGATCTATTTAGATCAGACCTCCGCCTGTTCGTTGGGTGTGGACTGATGCTCATGATATCCAATGCATATCAAGATAGAATTCGTCAGTCTTGTGTACAGGACATAAGTATCCTACAAGTGTTTGCGATCTAGTAAATCCATGGCCGTGGTATAACTTCGGAAGCTAGTTTCGAGTGTTATTTAGAGATCGTAAATTTGAAAGTCGACTATATTATACCATAAGGATTTGACATTTTTATCTATATTTCATGTATAATATGGATAGCCTGTGACAGATGGATTATACGTATGCAATGACCTGGACTTGCATAGTTTAGTGAGATTATATGTGGTCGTCATAATTCATGAGTGGGTGAATTATGGACACGAAATTGGATTTCGTGACGGATAAACCTAAACTTAGAGAGTCCCATAATATGAAGTGTACTCATTGAGCACTTGGGCAACGCGTTATGAATAATACAGATTATTCATAATACTTCATCGAATTAAATGAGTTAATTCGAATCGTTTAAAAGGTTAAACGAAAACACATGCTTTAGGGGATTTTGGTCAATTAATAATTAATGTGTATTTGTATTTGATACAAAATTTGATTTGATACATATTAATTAATTCTCAAATGAGACTTTGACACATGCCATTAATATATGTATTTGTTATTTAATGTAAATAAAATTACATATATAATAATATTTATATTAATTAATTATTTAGATATGTAAATGTTAAATATTTGAATAATTAAATGATATTCTTTTTCATAATTGTTATGAAAAATGTTAATTATTATTGGTTATAAGTGGCATGATTTTATTAAGTTTTAAGTGTGCAAATTTGATTTGTCAAATTAAAGCTTATTATTAATTAATTAGATTAATCAAGACAATTGACCAAAATACCCTTGCAAAGTCGGTTAAGCTTGCTTTTTAGGTTAGAAAATTTTATTTTCTCCTTAACTTGGCTAAGCTTGGCCGAATATCATCCTCCAATATAGCTCTCAAATTTTGCTTGATGATTCAAGAAGAAAGTGAAGAAAAATCAAGAAAAAGCTTAAGGAAAGTTGAAGATTAAGAGGTAATCTTTAATATTCTTAAGTTTAGAAAATTAGTTTCTTGTTCTTGAGTTACTAGAATAGTTCTAGGGTTCTTTACTTCTTAGAATTTGGGGCTTTTTGATTTGGAGGATGGAATTGAAGGCTTTGTGCATGTGTGAAGTAGATTTGAATGATATTATTGTAATATTGGTGCAATTTAATCATTTGATGATATGTTGTCATTCTACAGTGTTATGACCACTCTTGCAATACCTAGAATTATTCTTGGGTGCTTCATTGGTGGTGGCTTGGATTGGTGTTGTGATTAATTGGATTAATGTTAAGAAAATTGGATTAAAGCATGAAATATTGATATTTTTGCCTTCTAGATCAGATCTGAAAAAACTATTTTTATGGTGATGAAAATTATATCATATAAATGTATTGGATGTGTTTTGGGTGTTGGAACAGTTACCAGAAACTGTTTCGGAGTTGAAATATATAAAAACGGTGAAAAACGGCGTTACCGGGTGACTTTTGAGCCAACCGGGTGACGGCTGTGCATTGGGTAGTCGATTCTGTCAAAAACGTGTTTTATGCCATTTTACGGAAAAATATTTTCCTAAAAATTTCGCGATGTTTCTTAACTATTTATGTCATTATTTGATATCGAATAAATATGTTTAGGTGAAATATGAATGAATTATTCATATTGGATATTGAATAATTTATTCGGTAATTTGAAATTTTTTTAAATTACGATTTCACCCGAACCGCGAGCTTCCGCTGCGTCCGCGCCAAAACCCTAACATTGACATCTCCAGGTGTCTGGACTACGGGTCCAAATACTTGACGTTTGGCTAAAGAAGTCAATTCTGCTTGAATTGCTTCTTTTCATTGAGACCGATCATATCTTTGTCTACATTCATCGACAGTTTGAGGTTCAAACTTATTTGTAATTTCAGTACCTATTGTGTATGAGAATACATTGTCTATGGTTATTTCCTTTTGATCCTATATTTCTCATGTGTAAGTATAGTTTGTAGATTTTCCTCATTTTTGGATTTTTGTGCCTCTTCAGGGGCTAATGTCTCTTTAGGGACTATCAATTCTTCTGGAACTAGTGATTCAGAAGATGTGGGTATATTCATTGCTTGAGCATTATATTAAATAGGAACTGGATTTCTCATTTTCCTCTTTTGGTGAATAGTATCTTTAGAATCAAGTGATCTACCACTCTTCTAACGTGTAAAGCTGCATTTATATTAGATTGTTCAACGGGAACAATCACCTTGGCTGGTGTATTAGCTGTTTTTATATGTAACTTGGTTACTTTTGCTAAATCTATAAATGCATTTGGTAATTGATTTGTAATTTATTGTAAGTGGATTATCCTTCGCACTTTATTTTCACATTGACTGGTGCATGGATCTAAATGAGACACAGTAATAACTTTCCAAGAAACTTCATGCCTTACTTCTAAAGGCTCTTTCTTTTCTCCTAAAGGTGGAAAAATTATCTCATTAAAATGATAATTTGTAACGTAAGGTGAAAATATCACTCGTCAAGGGAGAATGACTTACGCAATATAACTCATTTGAGTAGTAATTTTCGTAATATATGGTTATGACGCTTCAAGTAGTCATGTGCTCACTACGGACCACATTAGTACTTTGGTTCGTACGACATGCTATCGTGTGGTCATTACCTCCACGCGATACCATCGAACTCACCACGTCTATGCTTACCATAGCTTCCCACAACCGCGATCCATATCTATACCAAACATTACTCAATTATCGCTCAACTTTTATTTTGTCGTTAACGACAATGGCACCACAATTTACATTAAATTTGGTAACTACTCAAAATTAAATAAATGAAAGACATTTACAACAATTGTAAAAAATAGACTTATGGCCTTACATCTCCTAAATAAATAAAATAAAAATAAGAGCTAAAAAAATTTACGACCAATGCATTTTATAATTAAATAAACATTTATCACATAAATTCATTTTATCACATAAAATAATTTATTTTATTTTATACCCACTCAAATGATATATAATTTTTTTTACATGCATCTCATACATAAAAATAAACAAACCATTATTATCATGTAATTAAAAACTATGCACTACTAAAGTAACCGTAAAAATCTGCTAACTATGCAGAATCTTCCGCAACGGTTATGAGTATTTTTCATTTCTGAAACAACCCAAAGACAACCCCGAATTCGCCCCGTAAGTTACCAAATTTTTCTGCACAAAATGTACAACACAAACAGGTAACCCCCCCCCCCCCCCACAAACTGGGAGACAGTGAGCAGAATTTGATTCACCGCCGTGAGTGAAGAATGGAGGATGATGATGGTGATTTCGTGTATACAACAAGGTTTTCGGCACTATGTCAAATTATCAAAAAATCTAATTGTGAGGTTCACTCATAATTTCTAATATCTAAACTCTTCAGAGAAACAAATATGTCACACAATATTTTTTTTTCTCTTGCTCTTTTGAGAATGAAGAACATGAAGATGATTAGGGTTTTACAAATATGATTGATATTTAAAAAAAAAATTAAGCAAACTCTGTTTTTTATATGCTAGGATTTAGGTTATGATAAAATTACAATAATAACCCTCAACTCTAGTCACAATTTTGGCCAACCCTCCATACTTTATAACAATAAAATTTTGGCTTAATGTCTTAATGAAAATCACATTAAATTCAAATATCCACTACTAAAATTTGTAATTTAAATTTTGAAATAATATGTGTATTGAAATAAATACTTATTAAATTCAATTTTTTTTATTAAATTATAAAGGAAAAATAAAAAAAATATACACCATGTGATTGCGCTCATTTGTAATGTCAAGATTGTGGTATTTTTCATGAAAAAAGATTACCTTGTAATTTCATCCGTTATCAAATGCTGACAAAAAAAGTAACACCGTTAAAAAATGTTGATGTGGCATAGACATTTACGTCTTTTCATATATCCACGACTTAAAAAAATAATAATAAAACATAAGGAACCCTAATATTAACTAAAATGCCAACTCAGCGTCATCATCAACAGCATCCCTCTTCTGATTTTCACCACCCACGCGTCCCTGTTCTGTTCTTTAATCTAATGCCTTACTCCTCGGAACCAATGACTTCTTCCCCATCATCTCCCTAGCCATCAAAGCAAACACAATCTCTCTCTTTACATCATCATTCTAAACACTTGAATTTGAATTTTTCCCAAATCCATAGACTTTGTGAACATATCGGTTACATTGGGAGCAAGTTAAAATATCTTCAGTTGCTTCCTTAATTCAATAAGAGCAAATTTGGACGATTCAATGTGATAAAGACATTTATTGCAAAGAAGAACAATGCGTCACTCGCTATATAGAATTTGAATTTTGTTATTACCGACACAAGAGTCGATGCCAAATCCACAAGCTTGGCAGTCTGGCAAATTGGGTTAGTACCTTGCCTTTTTGTGGTGGATTCATGGTCATCGCCCTTGGGTACCTAATTGCAGAGGATCCGATTTTGGAAATTTTAGGGTTTTAGGTCAAACTCTTTCGAAATGAATTTGATTTTAAAAATAATTTTTTTTTTCAAGTAATGGAAAGATGAAAAAGACTAAAATACCTCTGTCACATCAACAGTTATTAACGATGTTACTTATTTAACTTATTTTACCGATATTTGATAACCGACGAAATCACAGGTACTCTTTTATCACAAAAATACCAAAGTCCTAACTTTGCAAATAAGTGAAACACATCGTATTTTTTGTAATTTTCTCAATTATAAAACATAATTTAATTAATTTAAATTTAAACTTTTAATTGATTATCTCATAATCATGAATTTTTGAAAAATTTCTATTAAACTTATTTAATATAATTTTCATGTGTGATTATAATTGTTAATCATATTAATAATTTTGGCATAACAAGTTATTATGCATGTGAATTCATAATTGTACTATCCAATTATTATATGATTTGTTATACTATATCGAGATAGCACATAGATCAAATGTACTCGCATCTCCGAGCTCCAATTATACCGAAATATTAATTAAAACTATTTTTTAAAAAATTCTGAATTATTAACTTTAGGTTATTTCACTAAAAATTTAAAGTTGTACTCTCCTTACTACAGATATTTTATATAAACCGAACAATGTCAGTTTAGATCATTATAATCATTACATATAAATTGACTTTTCACGAGTATCTTATCATTAGTGTCAGGTCATAATGTTCGTTATACCCCTCTAATTGTTTCTTGTGCCTTAAGTATCATTAATTCTCTAATGAACGATTTATTCATTACTATTATGAATATTAATCTTTCTATTCGCAATATTATGAATGAATTCATAATTGGACTATCCAATTATTATATGATTTGTTATACTATATCGAGATAGCACATAGATCAAATGGACTCGCATCTCCGAGCTCCAATTATACCGAAATATTAATTAAAACTATTTTTTTAAAATTCTGAATTATTAACTTTAGGTTATTTCACTAAAAATTTAAAGTTGTACTCTCGTTACTACAGATATTTTATATAAACCGAACAATGTCAGTTTACATCATTATAATCATTACATATAAATTGACTTTTCACGAGTATCTTATCATTAGTGTCAGGTCATAATGTTCGTTATACCCCTCTAATTGTTTCTTGTGCCTTAAGTATCATTAATTCTCTAATGAACGATTTATTCATTACTATTATGAATATTAATCTTTCTATTCGCAATAGAAAGACTTGAGCGCTCTAACCGTTCAAGTAGCGAATCAACCCTTAAAGATGATACTCATCTACTTCTTACGAGAATGAGTGGTTTTCATATCTATGTAAAATATTCTCAGCCACACACCAAACTATGTGCCCAACATATGTAGTTGTTGGTCGAGATTTCCTTACCAACGTCGCCATAGTAATTCAAATGACATAGTCGATCATTCAGGAGTTTGTAGTACACTCAGGATTCATATCAACGCATATATGATTATCTATTAGACTGATATGAATTTCTTTGTTTAACGGCTATTAAAAAAAATTCATTTTGTATCGGTCCAGTCATATATGATCACATCAAATAAGGTGTCTCCATTCTAATGTCACCACATGAACGATCCTGAATCAATGTCGTTATAAATTTTATAAAATGGACCCAACTATAGATACACCACAAACATATTACCCGTTTTGTTTGCTCTCTATGTGTCAAGAATCGAAATATCAAGAATTCTTGACAGACACGTCATTAAACTAGAATGATGTTTTAGTTGATTTGTATTCGCACTTATTTCATGCTTGTTTATGATCTTGGGACCTTAGCAAAAACCAACAATGGTATCTTGAAGAGTGGGTACTAGGACTGATTTGATCCCATTCAAATAAAGTATACGAATCTAGTTTATTGGGCAAAGTGCCTAAAACACCTTTACCTGGTAAAAGTGTAAATGCCACCAATCTATTAGCCTTAATTCATAGTGAAAATAGTGGGCCCATGTCTAGCTAGTCTAGATGTGGATATGAATATTTCGTGACCTTTACGGATGTGGCATCGCGTTATGGTTATGTGTTTCTTTTGAAACATAAATCGGAAACTTTTAAAGTTTCGACACGAAATAGACTAACAGATCGGCTAATGTATTAAATCGTCACGGTAAGACCGTAATGAAAATAATTAAGCAATAAGTTTCTAATATACTTGAAAGAGTATAGTATTCTTTCAAATAAGGACTCCTCCTGGAACATGTCAATTTGACAGTGTGTCCGAACTGAGTAACCGAATTTTGTTAGACATGATAAGGTTAATCATGAGTCGCTCTGAGCTACCATTTCCTTCAACGGATAAGCATAAACAGTGCAAGAACTTATTTTGAATAAGGTTCCATAATGATCTGTTTCACAGATTTCATATTAGATATGAACAGGAAAGAAACCGGGTTTCTCATTCCTGATAATTTGGGAATGCTAGGCATATGTTTGGATGATACTAAACTAAAACCCAAATTAGATAAGTGCCAAATGTAGGTTATCATAGGGATACCAAAGTATAGTACTTATACAACTCATTAGAGAACAATTTAATTGTTGCTCGCCATGTGATTTTCCTAAGAGGAATACCGATATGCAGTGGTAAGTGGGAGGATAGTATAACTCGATGAAAATCGGAGTGATACTGTTTCAGGCACCGAATCTTAATGGAACATAAATAGTTCATCAAGGATGAAACTATTACCAATAATCTTCGAATACACAAGAACCGCGTAGGTCGGAGAGAGTCAGAAAATAACCTGGGGTATGGGTTTCTGATCTCACCTCATAAAAGATGTCAATCTTTTGAGGTATACCAACTGACTACGTATGAGGAAGTGATACCAGGTATCGACTCCCTAATCATGGCAAAGTGTCATGAATCCGAAATGGATTCCATGTATATCAACTATGTTTGGACACTAGTTGATGTACCGCAAGGCATTGTGCCTATTGGTACTTTATAAGTCTTCGAGGAAGACATACGTGGAAGGCAACATACCAACGTACTAAGCTAGGCTTTTAGCGGAAAGGTATCGTTATCAACATTGTGTCGATTATGATTTAAACTTTTATCTGTTGCCACGGTTAATCCATTTGGATAATGCTTGCTAAAGCTGCATGTTTCATTTATGAAAATCGCTTTCCTGAAAAGGAAACCTTTTGGAGGATGTTTACAACATCATGTCGGTTTTGTCGTACCATAACAAGCAAACAAGGTTTGCAGGTTATTCGATCCATGTTTGGATTGAAGCAGGCGTTACGTTCTTGGAATTATCGTTTTGATGTAATCATAATGGTTTATGATTTAATTCAAAATGAAATGATTCTTGTGTATGTAAGAGGGTTAGTGGGAGCGCACTAACAGTGACTGTCTTATAAATAATGATAATACATCATTTCTTGGAAATGATATTCCCATAAAATCTATCGGTGAAAGCTTGGCTTTCATGAAAACTCTCCGAGAACTCGTACATTGAAAAATGTACGTTACATGGTGTCTCATACGCTTTGACCATATAAAATCACAAACAGGCCAATCCAAGTGATATTCACTGGATTGATGTTAAGAACATCCGTTAGTATCTTAGAGATCTAAGGATGCTGTCTTAATCTATGGAGATGGAAAACTTGAAGTGACTGAGATCACTACTGCAAGTTTCCTAAACCGATAAAAACGACTATAAGTCGCACAACGATACTATATAGTTTGAATAACGGTACAATGAGCTGGAAATCTTCCAAGCAATATACTATTACCGAATAAACAACAAATGCGGGTAATTGCTGCAGCTGAGGCGGCAATTGAAGCCATTTGGGTAGATAACAAATCTAATTAGATTAGATATAATTCTGTTAGCAGCTGAGCTAGGCGTCAGCACAGGCTGAAGAATTAATGGTGTCATCAACGATCCAGATATATACTTCGATATTCATCTGATCTGTTTGGATCATACATCGTGGCGATGTGATGATCGTATAAATCACATCAGACGATAATCATGCAAATCCGCTGACGAAAGCCTTTTCTCAGCAGTTTGAGCCAACCGTACATAGTTCGGGTGTAAGACACTTGAGTGACTGGCTATAGGCCAAGTGGGAGATTGTTAGACAATTATGACCCATAGCGTCACTATTTATACATATCATGATGTTGTTGTACAAATTAACTATGTGACAAAGAAGATTGCTCTCTTATCATTTGTGATTAGATCACCTAGATATATAAATGATAGGAGGTCCCTATGATTTATTCCTGGATTGAGAATGATATGAGACAGTATCAGTCCACGAAGGATAAATCATTAAATATCCCTAGTCAGAGTATTATCGAGATTGGACATCGATAAATACGTAAAAGACTAGTATTACACTTGTGCGCGTTGTGAGGGCACAACAACATAGTTCTCATATATTTAGGTATAAGATACTAATACAAGTGTAATAGAAGGTTGTGTTTTACCGATGGTACGGGAAACAGCTTCGCTCTTGATAGACCCCCTCAGAATTCCATTGGTAGTATGACTATATGTCTATGGAAGTCCGAAATCAGGGTAGGTGTATTTGGTCTTAACCTGAGACTTGCACCGCTAATACTTGCGACAATCAATATACTTTGGTTGCGATCGTCTAGGGCTTTAACAGGTTCTGTGTACGCCTATGCTGGGTATATTGAGAATCGTAGTGTGTTGGGTGTGATGTCAAGACGAAAGTATCACTCCAGTCATATGAAGATGATGGTCGCGTAGGATACGGTACTAGTACTCTTAAGTACTGCAGTCATCGGGATAAAATGACAAGGTCATGTTTATCCGATTATAGAGACTAGTTACCAGACATCCGACATGTGCTTCGTACGGGGCAGACACAATTCCAGCCCCAGGCCTAGCACGTGATCATCCGATACTGGATCGACATACACAATACTACGTATACTACGTCTGATATAGATCCTTTATTCCTGTAAGGATATTTCTGGAGAATTGGGTAGGCATGGCGCTTTGCTAGAAGCCAACCTTGTCTTGTAAATCGGTAAAACGTAGTACTAGGTACTTACGTGTTCGGATAGTCCGACGACCGAATTTACTGCCATTATATCCGGGGATCTCATGGGTCGCTTCCCAAAGATTCACCGATGACGTATGACTTGCACTTTTATTAATCTGGGATTAATAAGAAGAGATAGAAAGTTATTCTGGGATTAATTGTGGAGATATTTTATCTGGGATAAAATATCAATTAAAGAGATATAACGATTAATTTGGAATTAATCGATAAATTAATATATTTGATATATTAAACGAAATTGGATTTCGACGCAGAATTAAAATTAGATTTTAATTCGGACGAATGAATTAATTTAGAATTAATTCGTTAGCGACGTGAATAGTGATTTCGCTAGGCGTAATCATTTAATTGCGACGCAACTGAAAATTTGTTAATTTGGAATTAGCGAACCCGAGCCCGGGATTATTTGCGAGCGCATTCGCATTTCGAATTCGAGTGCGGCACGCAAGTCAAATCAAGTGTCAAATCACTAGTCGCATCTAGCGTCACATCATTCGTCAATCAAGTGATGGACGTCTTTCACTTTGAGTGATTGACGCCAGTCACTATCCACTGAGTGATGGATTGATGAAGTGATGTGTGTGGTTGGTGCCATTAAGGCTTGACTTTTTGAAAGCCAAATTCATGGTAAATGAATTTGAAATTCGAATTTGGGTATTAGATACACAAATTTGAAGCCAACAACACACAACTCTCTCTTTCTCTCATTTATCTCTTCTTCACGCCCTTGGGGCTGTATTTTTCTTCTGGTTTGGCAGTGAACTGCCGAGAGCTTGGAGGAAAATGGGAAGCAAGTGTGGTGATTTTTGTGGCAAAAATCACAAGAGCTAGCACTCCGAGAGACATGCGAAGGTGATAGGGAAGTCCACCCATGAGTCGGGAATCGTTTGACGAAGCTTCGAGCTCAAAACTTGGAGACTCAAAACTGAAAATAGTGGACTGCACAACCAGTGAACTGCCGTGATTCACAAGGGCAGAAAGTTGATTTTGTTGTCCTCCGCGTCTCTCAACCGATCGATGTGAGTATTCCGCAACTTTGCTGATTTGTATTCGTACTTATTTCATGCTTGTTTATGATCTTGGGACCTTAGGAAAAACCAACAAGTGGACCACATACATCAGAATGTACGAGTTCCAGTAAGTTAGTGGCGCGGTGTCCAACACCATAAAATGGGGCTTTGGTCATCTTACCCTGAACACATGATTCACAAGTTGGATAAGATTCAATGGTAAGATCTGGTATCAAACCATTCCTAACCAATTGGGTAAGGCGTTTAACGCCTATGTGACCCAGCCGCATATGCCAAAGTTCAGTATTATTAATTACAGGTAAACTACGTTTATTAACTCCAGTATTTAAAATATCTTTTGAAGTTTGCAATGTATAATGACCATGCTGGTTTGGACAACAAATGATCTGAATATTACTTTTATCATATAAATACAAAGAACAGTTCTTAATATTAATACAAAAGCCTTCTGTATCCAATACAAAAAGTGATAAAATATTAGCTACACATCCAGACACAAAATGATAGTCATTTAACAAAAGTGTCCCATTCAGCAATAAGATCTCGCATACTCCCACTACAACTGCATCCAGGGAGTCTCCACTCCCGAATCACAACTGCATCTCTCCAAGCTTCAGTCTTCTACTTTCCTTCAGCACCTGCAACGAATTGCAAATGTGAATGGGACAAGCAGAATCTAAAATCCAGTTGGATGTAACGGCTTCACAAGCCAAAGATATATCAATAACTGGAAAAATAAATGTACATGATGTAGATGCTCTCTCCCTCATCAGCTGGGCTATGTAGTCAGGACAGTTCCTTTTCCAGTGCCCGACTTTGCTGCAGTGATGGCACTTGTCTTCAGAAGCCCTTTTGGGCTTTGCTATCTTTGCCTGTGGTTGAGGACCAAAACCCTTCTTTTTCTTCCCTTTCTTCTTCTTTCCCTTTGACCAAGTCTGGGAAGAAGCAGAAAGTGAAGTAGGTCTAGGAGGGCGAGTCGGTACTCCCTTCTTGAGGTCCTCTTCCGCCATGAGCAACATCCTATGCAGCTCTTGGTAGGTACAGATAATCCCGTTCATGTTGAAATACATCACAAACTGGCGATAGGAAGCTGGGAGCGAACCAAGAATGACACTCCTACCGAGATTGTCATTCAGAATGAGATTATGTTGCCTCAGTTGATCGATCAAATCGATCATCTGAAGAACATGTGGGCTAACAGCTTGCCCCTCATCCAATCACATATGGAACAGTTCCATTGCGACCTTGTGAACAACTACTTGTTATTGGTTCTCAAACGATTGTCTTAATCGTGTCATCATAGTATAAACATCTGACATGCCATAATAGTGTTTCTTGAGTCCCGGTGAAAGCGAACTTAAGATGTATGATTTAACCCTTAAATCATCATCCTTCCAAGCTTGGAAGACTTCGCGTTCCTCCGGTGTAGCGTCCTCTGCTACAGTAAGGGGCATTGGACCCTCAAGAACATATCCAAACCTCTCGGAATCGAGGACAATCCTCAAATTCAGATCCTAATCGGTGAAATTATCAGCACCTTTTAGTTTGTTCGCATCAAGCATACGCCCAAACTGATTTGTGGATGGTGCCGCCATCGCAAATCTATCATATAGATCACGAAAAACAGTTAGCAGAAATTTAAGCAGTTTCATATAATATCTAAAGCATAAACTAGATCATGGATTTTTAATCTAAAAATGCCCCTCCCACTAAATCATGCAATACTGTAATCCCCAAACAGAATACAAAGATTTAATAATTAAATTAAATACAAATAGTGAAAAGTGGATCCCGTGAATATATTTCAGCTTACAGCAGAGACACGGTCTCGCCTACGTATATTCATCAGGTAGACAACTCATTTGTCAATCACTCACCAGTGATTCCTGGGTTTCCGGTCCTGGTCGTTTCTCGTTGTCGCTGCTAAGGCAGGCCCACAAGGAGACGTACCAAGGTTAAACTCTTCAATGATAAACTCAAGTTACTTGCGTAACCCTGACAGCTAGGGCACGTTCAGGATTCCGCTTTCGCTTGAATTTATCTAGTATCTGATATACATCCGGTATAAATAAATCTCTATCGGCTACACCCTCACAGCAGAGGCACGGTCTCAGATGTAGTCACAGAGAAATATTTATAAACCGTATTGACAAGACGGACCACATAACATGCATCAAATACATAATTACATTTAAACCTTATTAATTAGGGATTTTCTGCTAAGTGTCATACACCCTAAATCTAATTAAATTAGATTATAACATGCATGTATAAAGTCAAGAAAACATGATTAAACATTGAATTAAAGGGCTAATCATATTAGGGGGCCTAGAATCAGACTTGCTCTGATACCATTTTGAAGGGGTTTTATTTGCGGAAATCCGGTAACGCAGCGGAATAGTGGAAAATCAAAATTTTCCGATTTCAAAACTTTTTCTCGGATTAATAAAATAAAATTATTTATTTTATTATCCAATAATCAAATTATGAAATAAAACACTATAAATCAAATTTATGTGAATTTACCGAATTACCCATAAATAAGCATTTTGTTTATTTTTAATCTGAAATTGTTCAAAATAATTTTGAATGATTCTAAATCATTTCTAATATGAATTTAACATGTCCCAAATTTCAAATATAATTAGCAAATTAAATATCCCAAAAATAGCCCAAGGCCGTGAGCTTCTAAGGAGGGGGACATGTACATTTTGCACTTTCTATGTTCAAAACACATCAAGTTGAAATCCAATCAACATAAGATTTTATATGTATCTTATACACATCAAAATACACAACATAGATGAAAATTTACAAATTTGGAAGTGATCTTAAACCCTAATTTTTCAATTTTTACAAATTAGACAAATTAGACAAAATTGGTTAAATCCAATGTTTTAATCATGTTTCTTCCATCCAAATCAAGTCTCAACACAATGAAATAACTATAGATCAAATCAAGGTCATTTAAGAGTGGGTCAACAACTCTAGATTAGCAACAAGTCTCTAAAACCATGAAAACAATGCTAGTTAACATCTTATAAGCATTCTATCAACTTTATACATGCTCAACCCTATACACAAACTTCCATCAAACAAAAACACAAAGAATAAAGAAAAGAATAACATGAGAACATCATAGCATATAGCCTAGAACAAAAGGAACAACTTCCTCTCTAATAGTAAGTTGAAGAAACTTACTAAAATTCCAAGTTTTCTTGTTTTTCCTTTATCTTTCTCTCAAGCTTCTTTTGTTTCTTCAATGAAGTTTTTGTGATAAGTGTTGATGTTAATAAAACCCTAAATGAAATAAAACAATATATACTTGCACAAATAAGCCTAGGCCGAATTTTGCTAGCATAAAATATCTAGATATTTGTTATTTTTTTGTTTCATTTAATTTTGCTTTACAACTTGTTAACTTTAATCATCAAACCATTTAATGAATTAAAGTTATTCAACAATTGCAACTCAAGCCATTAATAAAATATCATAACTTTAAGATATTTATATTTTAATTAATTTAATCATTTAACAATTAATTAATTAATTAAATACAAATATATTAAATATATGTATTATACTTACAATAAATATCAAATACATATATATATTTATAATATTAGTCAAATATCTCAATTTGACAATTAATTAATGTGTATTTGAATTAATCAAGCATTAAATGCAAATACACAAAAAAATTAAGGAAATGACTATCGGGTCCATACACATGTATTTTGCGTTTAACCTTTAAACGACTTTATAAATAATCAACATCATTTATAATTGTTGCCCTAGTGCTCTACGAGTATATTTCATTAGTGAGACTCTCTAGATTCGGGCATATCCGTCGCGAAATCCAATTTCGTGTCCATAATTTATCCACCCGTAAATTATTACCAAGTTTTATTTACGAGTGGATAAATTATGACGATCACGGATAAACTCGCTGAATCATACAGGTCGAGGTCATGGCAAATGTATAATTCCACCGTCACAGGTATCCGGATAAATCCCAGAGATATAGATGCAAACATCAAATCTCTATAGGGATTATCCAGTCGATTATTCTAATAACAATCTCAAAAAGAACATTTAGAACTAACTTCTAAATTGTACCATGGGCCCATGGTTTTTATCTGATTGCTAATCATATGGACTACCTATGCTCTGATACACAGAACTGACGGATCCTATCTCGACACACAGGACACCCTGAGGATCTATCAACACCCAACGAACAGATGGAGGTCTGATCTAAATAGATCGTTGACGTGACTGCCATCTAAGTGTATAAGATGTCTCATTTGCCCATAGTGGCATCTCAAGTCGAAGAATCACAAGTGCTACTCAACCTGAGAAGATTTTTATTGACGTTGGTGTACCATCTATTAAGAATCTTCGGTGAGTCGTTTAGTGTTTATCCGCTATAAACACCTACACGTCTATACTAGTCTCCAAGACTTATGGTTCATTGAGAAACCATTGGAATCATATATTCCAGTATACGACATGTACCGATCTCAACGGGTTTACTTTACTGACCAAGTAGTGTAAACCTTGACCAGGAACTGTCTGAGAATGACAACGTCATGATACTACTCAATGTCAGTTGCGACACTTTTGCAACAGCACCATGACTAGTCATTCTAAGGTCATTACGTCTTTACCATATTAAAAGATAGATTATATTATAGAAGCTGCATATATTATTCAAAATAATAACGTTTTACACAAGTATTCATAAAGAAATACAACCGGGAATTGGCGCTCTGAGCACCAACCCCAACAGGAAGGACTTCAGGAGCTATCTGAAACATAAAAAGAAACAAATGAGTCTTGAAGACCTTGGATTTCGATTGAGGATCGAAGAGGACAACATGAAGTCCGAGAAGGCCAGCTAAAAGACTATGGAGTCTAAGGCCAACATCGTCGAGGGTCGAAAGGGTAGCAAAAAGAGAAAGAACAATAGAGATGATTTTTCCCAATCAAACAAGAAGTTCAAGGGGAAGTGCTACATCTGTGGAAAAAACGGTCACATGGAAAAGGATTGCAGAAACAAGAAGTCTTAGGATAAAGGCAAGAAAAAGAAAAATGAGGCCCATGTCACTGAGGATGAGCAGCTAACTGATGAGATCTCAAAAATGAACCTCTCAGCTAGTTGTAACAGAAGCCAACTTGGTTGGGAATCCGAGAGAATGATGGGTAGACACTGAGGCTACTTCTCATATTTATGCTGATAGCAAAATGTTTTCCTCGTATCAGAAGGTTGATGGTGGCGATCATCTGACAATGGGAAACTCTTCTACCTCTAGAGTGATTGGACAAAGCACAGTGGTTGTGAAGATGACATCCGGAAAAAAGCTTACATTGAAGAATATTCTGCATGTTCCTGATATTAGGAAGAACTTGGTTTCAGGCTCTCTCATTAGCAAGAATGGCTTTAAGCTTCTATTTGTTTCTCACAAATTTGTACTGTCTAAAAATGATGTTATGATACAATGCTTAAATTAATTAACATGGACCTTATATCTAAATTTACAGTTGATAACCAACATAAATGTGAGGCATGTGTTGAAGTAAAAATGCATAGAGCAACATTTAATTCCATAGACAACTGATAACCAACATAAATGTGAGGCATGTGTTGAAGTAAAAATGCATAGAGCATCATTTAATTCCATAGAATGAAGTTCTGAACCTTTAGAACTTGTACACTCCGATGTGTGTGATATGAATATTGTGCAAACAAGAGGCGGTAAAAAGTACTTTCTCACTTTTATCGATGATAGCACAAGGTTCTGTTATGTGTATTTGCTGATGAGCAAAGATGAAGCTATTGAGCGATTTATACACTATAAGAACGAAGTTGAAAATCAACTTGGCAAGAAAATCAAAAGAATCAGTAGTGATAGAGTAGGTGAATATATGTCACCATTTGGTCAATATTGTTCCAATCATGGAATTATTAACGAAACTACTACTCCTTATTCACCTCAACAAAATGGGATTGCTGAACGTAAAAACTGAACGTTGAAGGAAATGATGAATGTCATGTTGACAAGCTCTGGTTTACCCCAGAACTTATGGGGGGAAGCCTTGCTTTCCACCAACTATGTTCTGAACAAGTTACCTCACAGAAGATTGGACAAGACACCATATGAAGTGTGGAAATGTCACGTATCTACCTATAAATATCTTAAGGTGTGGGGGTGTCTTGCCAAAGTGATGGTTCCTAAAACTAATAAGGTTACAATATGACCCAAGACTGTTGATTGTATATTCATTGGATATGCTCACAACTGTAGTACGTATCGATTCTTGGTTCATAAGTCCGAAATTCCTGACATCAGTCCAAATATGATAATTGAGTCAAGGAATGTGACATTTGTAGGCACTAAATTTTTGCATATAAGTCCCGATGATGAGTCTCATATGGAGGCACTACCTATTTAAGTCACGGAAGTCGCGGGAAACGGACATCGGAAGGGAAATTCAGAAATCAATGTCTTGTTGGGCTTAATTCGTTTGCTTAGCTGTGGGTTCGTTCGTTGGACCTCTGTTTTAAAACTTATCTTTGACCCCAAATCCCAGCAACCCACACATTCTTGGTCCAAAACCCCTGCAATCCACACCAAGCCCACCAAAACACCAACCAGACGCCCAATGGACCACATTCACGCCCAAACCCATTAAAACACATCCAAAATAATAAATTCACACATTAAACACATGTTAAAATCAAACCAAATCACCTTCCCAAATTAAAGAAATTAAATCAAATCCAAACAAATCACCTTCCTAATTAAAATAAATCACATGCCTAAATTAAATAAATCAAATCAAATCACCTTCCTAAAATAAACAAATCCTTTTCCTAAACTAAAACAAATTACCTTCCTAAATTGAAGAGATCATTTCCTTATGACACACAAATTAAATATTCCCCCATAATTACACAATATTTATTTCCTTCCCGAACAAGGACAACCCACTCTTATAAAAAGAAACATAAGCCAAACCCTTAGACCCCGGGAGCTCATTCACGACAAAGAAATTAAAAACACCTAAAGCTCTCCTCTATCTCCTCTCTCTTCACGGCAGCCCTCCCTCATCAACCCTAAGCCACACCTATTCAACAAACACATACCCTTCTTCACGCAAAAACCCTAGGAACCTGATCTCTCTCTCTCGGCATGCATAAACAATAAACCCTCCACACACCTCACGCACGCCCTCATCTCTCTCATTTCACTCAAGCGCACACTAGTCACGTAACAAACACCCTTAACGCACTAACTCACAACCTCACACAGCCCCTCATTCCACGCACCAAACAGCCCTCACACAGCCCTCGCACCACGAGCAGACCTTCACGCCCCACACACTAAGCCAGACGCACACTCACACACCCATTGGAGAGATTCACAGTCAACAAACACACTCGGCTCTCTTTCTTCAACACACACGCACGGTCAAAACACTCACACGGTAGCCACATAGTCACCCAACCCACACACACTGACCGACCAAGAGTAGCCCATCATGTAAGCAACAAACACCAAATACAAGGACTCTTATTCCACCTCAGCAAACTAGCCACTCACTGCCCCCATCAAGCCGACAACAACAAAGCAAATAAACAATGCCAAACCAAATAGCGCATATAACTCTAAACGTGGAGCCACCTGGAACATGAAGCAGCGTGACACATAGGCATCAACGTGAAGCAGCCGGCATCCTCAAACTGCAGCCCTAATCCACGTAAACCAGCCCCCAAAACAGTCCCAGAAATTACCCTAAAACCGAGTCCAAAACAGTGCAAAATCATCCCCAAAACAGTCCCGGATCACCCCAAAACAGTGAACAAATCACCCCAAAAACAGTCCAGAAAATTGCAGTCCAAAACAGCGAACAAACAGAGAAATCAGCGGCTCAAAACAGCCAAACAGTGAACAAAATATTGAAGCAGCGAACCAGAAAAATAGTGAAGCGTTAACCCTTCCGGCGACGTCCCAACGCACTCCCGGGAAGCGACTTAAAAGGTAAGACCTGAGGGCACCCTTTGTTATATTTTATTTTGTCGTCCTGGAAACGACATGCTCGGTTGGACGTGGAATACGTCCAACCGGGTATGCCAAGTCCTATATTGAAAACGGCTGAGTTCTTTGGCCACATTTTTATTGTCCCGCATTTATTTCACATTATTAGCCTTTTATTATTTCGCATTATTAGCCTTTTATTATTTCTCATTTAATTTCCGTTTATTGTTGTTTTATTATTCCGCATTTACTTATTTAATATGTTCATGAGATTGTGTGATTGCCGTTATGTCGATTTACTTGTATGCATGCAAACTTAGATGTAGGTTATACTTTTATGCATGCAAACTTAGATATATGTTCTACTTTTATGCATGCAAACTTATATATAGGTTATATGCAAACTTAGATA
The DNA here is from genome assembly GCA_019454045.1 of Zanthoxylum bungeanum. Taxonomy (NCBI): domain Eukaryota; kingdom Viridiplantae; phylum Streptophyta; class Magnoliopsida; order Sapindales; family Rutaceae; genus Zanthoxylum; species Zanthoxylum bungeanum. The sequence continues at coordinate 40,229 of SKCR01034654.1, forward strand.
TAAGTTATTCTGGCGTATGTATGTTGTGTAGATTCGGTTATATTATCGCATAAATCCATTCATTGCAAGTGGCATAAGTAAGGGACCATTCTGAACCCAACGGTTTGAGGTCTTCCCTTGCGAAGGGTGAGTGCGGCCTTAAATCATTTTTCCCAGTTCACACTGGGTGGCGACTCCATTTTATTTTCTGATTTAGTCCCCCGCGGGCTACTTTGTACTCCCAACCTGGCCGCGAGCCTAGAACAGCGTCACCGATTTATGTGTCCTACAGTCTGGTGACTCCACTGGGGATAGAGAATCGGCCCCGAAATAATGTCTTGTAATGTTTGTGATTTGTGCTTTAATTAATCGTGTCTACCGTGGGTTGAAAGGGGTTTAATCAAAGGCACTATTAGGGCTAGGTAATGGTTTGGTATCTTCCTTCATTCACTACCTTTCTATAAGGAAACGCTGTGAAGACACCTAGATAATCATTTACTCGAAGCTATCGTGATGGACTAATTTGGATGACCTATTGTTTATTCCTGTCACCAAGGCGATAAGAGCCTAAGAGGCTTGGGTATTTAAGAGAGTCAGCTCCACCCTCCCTCTGGGGAATCTTCAATAAGAAATCCATTTGACAGTCAGTCATGTATCATCACTCGTTGGCACGTACCTTAGTGTATAAAAAAAGTGCGCTCACTTGGTCGCTCGAACCCTTGAGTGAGGAGACCTAGTTGTGGGCAATCCTTCACCGACGGGAGCCTTTTGTGTACACTCCTATAAACCCGCATATGAACCATAGTCATATATCTCATAGAAGTTGCCCCTTTATGCTTTTGATAAACACATACATATTATATCTCATGCATACACGCATCATGTTAACCCTGTGTCTTAAAAGCCATCATAGATATCCGTTGGGTTAGAGAAGAAAGAAAGATTTGTCAAAAAGAGTTTAGCAAACATGGATATCAGGGAAAAGGAAACCGAGGAACAGAAAACTTTACTGCAAGAATAGAAAGACCATTGGGGGGGCCTTCAGCAAAAAAAAAAAGAAAAAAGAAAAAAAATTTGTATTTAGTCCTTAATAGTTAGGCATAAGTCCGATGATGAAATGGTTTGCTTTAGGGAGAAACCTTAGAAACGATAAATTCTTGATGTGCTTTTATCTGATACTTTGAGTGATTGATCTATGTTAGACTCGTAAGCACTTGATTATGGTTCTTAGCAGTGAAAATCTGAGTAGTTAGCAAAGTGACTAGTTGAAGAAATTGTAGGTCGGTGAATGACCGTTCGCCTAAATGTCTATCCTGATTTGCTTGTGTTATGATGTGTGGTATGGTTGAAAATAAAAGAAAACTCTCTAAGGAAAATAATTAAACCACCTATAACCAATAAGTGTGAAGCTACCCATGGGCGAGTATTAGGACCACCATGGGGAGAAATGCTACCTTAAAGGGTAGGTGTGTTGAAAAAAAAAAGAAAGAAAAGAAAAGAGAAAAGAAAAAGAAAAGAAAAGAAAAAAAGAAGTTCAAAATGAAAAGAAAAAAGAAAGAGTCAAAAGAGAAAGAAAACCATACCACATTGAGCACAGAAAAGCAACTGCAGGCATAATTGAGACATCTAGGTTGGTTTGACCCATCGATCCAAATTTTTTTGAAGAAATCATTGAGTTGGCTTACCCGGGGATGAATCTGCAAAGGAACCTTTGCACACACACACTTTGAGTCTGGCTTAGATCATTTATTCAAAGACTTGGATTTGAGTTGCATTGAATGTTTTGAAGGTTCTCTGGTTTCAATACTGGGCATTCTTTGAGGGCAATAATATGTGTAACTGTTGGGACTATTTCGTAGCATGTGATATAATATGATGATATGGAATGCCATATCATATGGTCCACCTTGACCTAATGCAAGCGATAGAGAGCATAAAACTAAATCAAGACTGGGGGTGACTAGTCTACCACCTCGCGAATAAGGGATATAACAGAATCTTGAGTCATGGGACCAAAGAAAACTGAGCAATCACCAAAAGAGAATTGACAGAAAGAAACTGTAAGCAAGCCCAGGGGGCGACCAAAGACAGCTATATGCGAAGGACACCGAGTAGCACAAAGAAGGCCTAACCCATCGGAATAGGAGACACATTCATGCATGCATCCATACACGTCACATACACGCATTTTTTGTTTTGTTTTTGTCCGCAGGTTTTGAAGAAAAGGAAAAAAGCGACAAAGATAAGCAGTTTTGGGAATGAATCCCAGGGTCGAGGCCCACACCATCAGTAGTTTTGGGAATGAATCCCAGAGTCGAGGCCCACATTATCAGTAGTTTCGGGAATAAATCCCGGGGTCGAGGCTCACATCATCCGTAGTTTCAGGAATGAATCCCAGGGTCGAAGCCCACAGTCAACACAGCTCGGGAATAAAGCCCAGGGAACAAAGCCCACATTCAGTACAGCTAGGGAATAAAGCCCACTCTCAACGCATGTCAGGAACAAAGCCCACTCTCTATTCAGTTCGGGAACAAAGCCTAGAGAACAAAGCCCACATTCAGTACAGTTCGGGAACAAAGCCCACTCTCTACACAGCTCAGGAATAAAGCCCAGGGAACAAAGCCCACATTCAGTACAGCTCGGGAACAAAGCCCACAGTCAACACAGTTCGGGAATAAAGCCCAGGGAACAAAGCCCACATTCAGTACAGCTCGGGAACGAAGCCCACAGCCAATACAGTTTGGGAATAAAGCCCAAGGAACAAAGCCCACTCTCTACACAGTTCAGGAATAAAGCCCAGGGAATAAAGCCCACATTCAGCACAGTTCGGGAACAAAGCCCGCCATCAGTTCAGTTCGGGAATAAAGCCCAGATCGGGAACAAAGCCCACAATCCGTTTGGGAATAAAGCCCACTCTTAACACAATCGAGAACAAGACCCTCAACTCAAATCGGGAACAAGACCCACGGGAACAAGACCCACAGTTCAGGGAACAAGACCCTCAACTCAAATCGGGAACAAGACCCATGGGAACAAGACCCACAATTCAGGGAACAAGACCCTCAACTCAAATCGGGAACAAGACCCACAATTCAGGGAGCAAGACCCTCAACTCAAATTGAGAACAAGACCCACGGGAACAAGACCCATAATTCAGGGATCAAGACCCTCAACTCAATTTGGGAACAAGACCCACAATCGGGAACAAGACCCGCAGTTCAAATCGGGAACAAGACCCAGAATCGGGAACAAGACCCACAACTCAAATCGGGAACAAGACCCACAACTCAGTTTGGGAACAAGACCCACAACTTAACTAGGGAACAAGACCCTCATCTTAATTCGGGAACAAGACCCTCATCTCAATTCGGGAACAAGACCTCACCAGTAACGGTTTGGAAATGGACCATCTCATCAGTAACGGTTCGGAAATGGACCACCTCATCAGTAACGGTTCGGAAAATGACCATCACATCTTTAAAAGTTCAGGAAATAGACCACCTCACCAGTAACAGTTCGGAAATGGACCATCTCATCAGTAACGGTTCGAAAATGGACCACCTCACAAGTAATGGTTTGGAAATGGACCATCTCATCACTAACGATTCGGAAATGGACCACTATCACGTCAGACGCCGAAAATGGCACTCCAAAAATGGAGCACGGTTTGGAAATGGACCAATATCACATCAGACGCCGAAAATGGCACTCCGAAATTGAGCACGGTTCGGAAATAGACCAATATCACATCAGAAGCTGAAAATGGCACTCCAAAAATGGAGCACGGTTTGGAAATGGACCAATATCACATCAGACGCCGAAAATGGCACTCCAAAAATGGAGCACGGTTCGGAAATGAACCACTATCACATCAGATGCCGATAATGACACTCCGAAAATGGAGCACGGTCCGGAAATGGACAACCATCAGCGATGCCTCAAAATGAGGTTTAGCATGCCGAAAATGGCACTCCAAAAATGAAGCACAGTTAAAAAATGGACCACCATCACATCAGCGATGCCTCAAAATGAGGTTTAGCCTGCCGAAAATGGCGCTCCAAAAATGGAGCACAGTTCAAAAATGGACCGCCATCACATCAGCGACGCCTCAAAATGAGGTTTAGCATGCCGAAAATGGCGCTCCAAAAATGGAGTACATTTAAAAAATGGACAACCATCACATCAGCGACGCCTCAAAATGAGGTTTAGCATGCCAAAAATGACGCTCCAAAAATGGAGCACAGTTCGAAAATAGACCACCTCTCATCAGTTCAGTTCGGTAGTGATTCCTAGAGATCGCAGCATCTTGCAGGGATGAACCTCAGGGGTTGCAGCACCTCACCACATCATCAACTCGGTTCGAAGCAGTAGGAAAGTCAGGTGGCAGCTGCCGAGCCAGGTAAGTAAAAATGAATTGCATAACTTTGATAGGATTGTCACTGTCACACACTGCACAAGTCCCATCAAAGTGGGGGCGACTCTAGGCACTATATTTTTGCATATAAGTCCCGATGATGAGTCTCATATGGAGGCACTACATATTTAAGTCACGAAAGTCGCGGGAAATGGACGACGGAAGGGAAATTCAGAAATCAATGTCTTGTTGGGCTTAATTCGTTTGCTTAGCTGTGGGTTCGTTCGTTGGACCTCTATTTTAAAACTTATCCTTGGCCCAAAATCCCCGCAAGCCACACATCATTGGCCCAAAACCCCCGCAATCCACACCAAGCCCACCAAAACACCAACCACACGCCCAATGGACCACATTCACGCCCAAACCCATTAAAACACATCCAAAATAATAAATTCACACATTAAACACATGTTAAAATCAAACCAAATCACCTTCCCAAATTAAAGAAATTAAATCAAATCCAAACAAATCACCTTCCTAATTAAAATAAATCACATGCCTAAATTAAATAAATCAAATCAAATCACCTTCCTAAAAAAAACAAATCATTTTCCTAAACTAAACCAAATTACCTTCCTAAATTGAAGAGATCCTTTCCTTATGACACACAAATTAAATATTCCCCCATAATTACACAATATTTATTTCCTTCTCGAACAAGGACAACCCTAACCCACTCTTATAAAAAGAAACATAAGCCAAACCCTTAGACCCCGGGAGCTCATTCACGACAAAAAAAAATAAAAAAACCCAAAGCTCTCATCTCTCTCCTCTCTCTTCACGGCAGCCCTCCCTCATCAACCCTAAGGCACACCTATTCAACAAACACACACCCTTCTTCACGTAAAAACCCTAGGAACCTGCTCTCTCTCTCTCTCTCGGCATGCATAAACAATAAACCCTCCACTCACCTCACGCACGCCCTCATCTCTCTCCTTTCACTCAAGAGCCCACTAGCCACGTAACAAACACCCTTCACACACTAACTCACAACCTCACACAGCCCCTCCTTCCACGCACGAAACAGCCCTCACACAGCCCTCGCACCACGACCAGACCTTCATGCCCCCACACACTAAGCCAGATGCCACTCACACACCCGTTGGAGAGATACACAGTCAACAAACACACTTGGCTCACTTTCTTCAACACACACGCACGGTCAAAACACTTACGGATGTGTTTGAACCATGAAGATTGGCTTTGATTTGTTGGCCAAAGTCAAGATCATTGTCCATTGCGGATGTGTTTGAACCACGAAGGCTTTGTTATATATCGTATGTCTTGGGCAGTTGTGACTTGTTGGCCAAAGTCAAGGTCACTTCTGTACATCGATATGGATTACGAAGCTTTCCCACTGTCAATGGGTCACGCTTAACTGGAATCATTAAGCTTGTTTAGCCAAAGCCAATGCTTAGTTGATTCAGAGGAAAAGGTTAGGATATATATATATATATGGATATATATTTGGACTTGGAGGTCCACCTATCGGATCTAGGAATTGGATGGGATCGAATTAATCTTAGAGATCTACCTAGTTAAGTTTCATACAGCTTGTTGGCCAAAGTCAAGGTTGTGAGTTATTTAACGGGATCCTAGCCCACTAGGAAACTGGGTTTCCCGAGTACTTAATAGAGGGTTAGAGGCTCGCCGAAAAATAGTGGGAGGCCAGTATTAAATTTACAATTTCGTTTAATACTTGCCAAATACGCGCTTTTAAATTATTTTCATCGTTATATATTTATATTAGTTGGACTAATATTTTATTATTTTCTTTGGACAGTTGGACTGTACCATAACTTCATTTGTAGTTGATTATATAGTTGGACTATAGTAATCATTACATTTGACTATACCCGATATCGTTGATTGAATAGTTAGACTATTGCAATCAATATGACTGGAAAGATTAGCGTCAGAGACATCGTCATGGGCGATAATGTCTTTAACGGCTCCAATTTTCCAGACTAGGAGATGAATCTCTGAATTGTCCTGGGATCTGAGAAGTTGCTCTATGTCATAGACAGACCTCTCGGGCCTGAGCCTGGACATGAGCGGGTTGTTGATCATGAGCTTTGGAAGACTCACAATGATGACAACTCAACTGCTCAGTCTGTCATGCTTGCCGCAATGACCCCTCAATTTCTTCGTCAAAATAAGGGATTGGATCCCTACAACATGATGTTGAAATTGAAGGACCTTCATAGATCTAACCTTAGATCTCAGAATTATGAATTGCAGAAGAAGCTCTTTCGCTCTCGCATGTCAGATGGTACATCTGTCGAGCACTATATGTCGCAGATGATTACTGACATCGAACAACTAGGTCAGCTGGGCATAACCTTTGAGGCTGAGACTTCCAAATATTTGATCTTACAGTCTCTACCTGACTGCTGGGGCGGGTTCATCATGAACTACAATATGATGAACCAAGAGAAGACTCTTTGAGAGTTGATGGCGATGCTGAAAGAGGCAGAGCCAGAGCTTCTGAAGGGCAAGAAGCGCGACGCGCACTTCACTTTGACATCTCAGAAGGTCAAGGCTTGGCCAAAGGCTTTTGGAGGTGTGAAGAAGAAGAAGAAAAGAAAAGGGAAGGCCAAATCATCAAAGTCTTATGGGAAGGCAAAAGATAAATCCCAAGATGTCTGCCTATAGTGTGGCAAACGGGGTCACTGGAAGCGTGACTTCCGTGAGTACAAGGCGCACATGAAGGAAGTGAAGGCGGGAAAGGCTCCTGCTTCAGGTATGTTTGTTATTGAAATAAACATGTCTACTTCTAGTTTTAAAAAATGGATTTTTGATTCTGGATGTGGAACTCATATATGTACTGATGTGTAGGATCTGCGGATTAGCAGGAGACTGGCCTCAGGCGAGATTGACCTATGAGTTGGAAACGGGACCAGAGTCGCTGTTTTAGATGTAGGGACCTATATTTTGAAACTGCCCTCGGGGCATGTACTTACTTTATCAGACTGTTATTATATACCTAGTTTGACTAGAAACATTATCTTTGTATCTTGTTTGACCCAAAGCGGTTATACTTTTGTATTTCGAAACACTGGATGTTTTGTTTATAAAGATGATTTTGAGATATGTACTGCTGATGCCAATAATGGTCTTTATATTTTGAATATAAACGAATCTCAAACAAATAATATGACAAACAAAAGGCTCAAAATGAGTAAAACATATGAAACTTATATGTGGCATTGTCGTCTGGGACACATTAACAAGACTCGCATATCCACGCTTTCGAAGTGTGGATACTTGGATATATTTGATCCTAATTCATATGATGTTTGTGAATCTTGTTTATTAGGCAAAATGCCTAAAACGCCTTTTAGCGGTAAATGTGTGTGTGCCACCGAACTGTTAGCCCTCGTTCATAGTGACGTATATGGGCCCATGTCTAGCAAGGCTAGAGATGGATATGAATACTTCATAATCTTTACGGATGATGATTCGCGTTATGGTTATGTGTATCTTATGAGATACAAGTCAGAAACTTTTGAGAAATTCAAAGAGTTTCGACACGAAGTAGAAAAATAGACCGGCAAAAGTATTAAAACATTACAGTCGGACCGTGGTGGAGAATACTTGAGCAATGAGTTTCTCGATTACTTGAAAGAGTATGGTATTCTTTCACAGTGGACTCCTCCCGGAACACCTCAATTGAACGGTGTGTCTGAACGGAGAAATCAAACTTTGTTGGACATGGTAGGTCTATGATGAGTCGCACTGAGCTACCAATTTCCTTCTAGGGATACGGATTGGACAATGCAATACTTATTTTGAATAAGGTTCCGTCAAAGTCTGTTGGACAGACTCCATATGAAATATGGACAGGAAAGAAACCGGGTTTCTCATTCCTGAAGATTTGGGGATGCTTGGCATACGTTAAATGTTTGGATGGTACCAAACTAGAACCCAAATCGGATAAGTGCCTATTTGTAGGTTATCCTAGGGAAACCAAAGGATATTACTTCTACAACCCACAAGAGAACAAGGTATTTATTGCTCTCCATGCGGTTTTCCTCGAAAAGGAATTCCTAAATACAGTGGTAAGTGGGAGGAAAGTAAAACTCGATGAAAATCCTAGTGATACTATTCCTGGCACAGACTCCCTCACGGAACACGAATAGTTCATCAGGGATGAGACTGTACCACAATCTTCTAATATACAAGAACCGCGTAAATCAGAGATAGTCAGATAACAACCTGAGAGGTATGGTTTATGATCTCACCTCATGCAGATATTAATCTTATTGAGGATAATGAGCCAGCTACGTATGAGGAAGCGATACAAGGTATCGACTCCGATTTATGGCAAGATGCCATGAAGTCCAAAATGGATTCCATGTATACCAACCAAGTTTGGACACTGGTTGATGCACCAGAAGGCGTTAAGCCGATTGGTTGTAAATGGGTCTTCAAGAAGAAGATGGACATGGATGGCAACATACAAACGTACAAATCTAGGCTTGTAGCGAAAGGGTATCGTCAACGACATGGTGTCGATTACGATGATACTTTTTCACATGTTGCCATGATTAAATCCATTCGGATAATGCTTTTTATTACTACATATTTTGATTATGAAATATGACAGATGGACGTCAAAATCGCTTTCCTTAACGGAAACCTTTTGGAGGATGTTTATATGCAACAGCCTGACGGTTTTATCATGCCAAAACATGCAAACAAGGTTTGCAAGTTAAATCGATCCATTTATGGATTGAAGCAAGCATCGCGTTCTTGGAACCAACGTTTTGATTAGATCATAAAAGAATATGATTTCATATAAAAAGAAGATGATTCTTGTGTATATAAGAAGGTTAGTGGGAGCACACTGACATTCATTATCCTTTACGTTGATGATGTATTGCTTATTGGCAAAGACATTCCCATGCTACAATCGGTGAAAGGTTAGCTTTCATTAAAATTCTCCATGAAAGATCTGGGAGAAGCAGCCTTTATTATGGGAATAAGGATCTACCGGGATAGATCCAGAAAGCTGCTTGGACTCTCCCAGAGCTCGTACATTGAAAAAGTGTTGAGGATATTCAACATTGAACAGTCTAAGAGGGGACTACTTCCAGTGTCACATGGCGTCTCTCTATCTAAGGACATGAGTCCTAAAACTCAAGATGAGAGAGATAACATGAGTCGGATCCCGTTCGCTTCTGTAGTCGGAGCGATCATGTATGCCATGATATGTACACGACCTGGTGTCTCATATGCTTTAAGCATGTGCAGTCGCTATCAGGCCGATCCAGGTGATGGTCACTGGATTGCTGTTAAGAACATCCTTAAGTATCTTAGACGAACTAAAAATGCTTTCTTAGTCTATGGAGATTGAGAAATTGAGGTGACTGGGTTCACCGATGCAAGTTTCCAAACCGATAAAGATGACTCTAAGTCGCAATCTGGGTATATATTTGAACAACGGAGCAGTGAGCTGGAAATCTTCCAAGCAAGAGACTGTTGTTGATTCAACAACAGAAGCGGAATATATCACTGCAGCTGAGGCAGCAAAAGAAGCGGGTTGGATACGTAAATTCCTAATTGGATTAGGAGTAGTTCCGTTAGCAGCTGAGCCCGTACCTTTGTATTGGACAATAACGGGGTTATAGCACAAGCTAAGGAACCGCGGTCTCATCAATGATCCAAGCATGTACCTCGACGTTTCCATCTGATTTGTGAGATCATACATCATGGCGATGTAAAGATCGAAAAGATCACTTCAGATGACAACATTGCACATCCGCTAACGAAAGCTATTTCTCAGTAGAAGTTTGAGCGACACATACATAGTTCAAGTGTTAGATACTTGAGTGATTGGCTATGAGCCAAGTGAGAGATTGTTGGACAATTATGACCCATAGCATCACTATTTGTAAAAGACATTGTGGTTTTTATACAAATTAACTATGTGACAAAGGAAATTGCTATTTTATCATTTTGTAATTGGATTACTTGAATATATATATAAATGATAAAAATCCTTATGATTAGTTCCAGATTAATAAGATATGAGATAGTATTAATCCATGAACGATTTAATCATTAAATATCCATAGTCGTAGTATTATCGAGACTAGACATCGATTATGCAGAATAGACTAGTATTACACTTGTGCGCGTTATGGAAGCTTAACGACATAGTTCTCAGATATTTAAGTATTGGATACTTATGCAAGTGTGAAAGGAAGTTCTGTTAGCCGTTGGACCAGGAACATCTTCGCTCTGGATAGACCCATCGGAATCCTATTGGTAGTATGACTATGTGTCTATGGGAATCTGCATCAGGGTAAGTGTATGTGGTCTTAACTTGAGACTTGCATCGCTAATACTTGCTTATCAGTACGCTTTGGTTTTGGTCGTCCGGAGCTTTAACAGGTTCTGTGTACTCCTCTTCTGAGTTTACTGAGAATCGTAGTGTATTGGGTGGGATGTCAAGATGTAAGTATCACTTCAGTCATATGGAGATGATGATCACGCATGGATACATAACTAGTACTCTAATATGCTGCAGCTATCATGATAATATGACTAGGTCATGATTATCTGATTAAAGAGACTAGTTGCTACTGATCTGATATATGCTTCGTACGGGGCAGACACAATTCTAGCCACAGGCCTAACATGTGACATCTGATACTGGATCATAATACGCAATACATAGTATATTGTGCCTGATATAGATTATATATTCTTCGTTGAATATTTCTGGAGAATTGGGGAGGCACGGTGGTTTGCTAGAAGCCAACCATGTCTTGTAAATCGGTGAGAACGTGGTACGCGGTACGCACGTGTCGGATAGTCCGACAATCAGTTTTATTGCCAATATATCCAGGGATCTCTTGGGTCGCTTCCCAAAGATTCACCGATGATATTTGACTCGAACATAATTAATCTGGGATTAATTATGAGAGAGAGAAAATTAATATGGGATTAATTACGGCAATAATTTATCTGGGATAAAATTCAAATAGAAGAGAGAACGCGATTAATTTGGAATTAATCGTTTAAATAATATATTGGATATATTAATTGAAATAGGATTTCAATGCGGAATTAAAATTGGATTTTAATTCAGGCAAACGATTTAATTCGGAATTAATTCGTAAGCGACTTTCATAATAATTTTGCTAGGGATTATTATTTAATTAAATTGGATTTAATTATGTCGCAACGAAAAATTCATTTAGTTCAGAACTAAACGAACCCGAGCCCGAGCAAAGTTGTGTGTTGAGTTAGCCAACTTAAATTTGGAATTTAAAAGTGGTGGGACCCACTTCACTTACATCAACTTGTTGGACATGTGATGGAAGTGGTTAGGCTTGAATTATGGATTTGATTTGTTGGCAAGTAAGGCTTGGCTTTACTTATAAAACACTCAAACCAAAACCGACACTCAACCTTTGTATAAATTAATTAAGTCAACTTTGGAAGTGTAACAAGTTATTATTCACAACATTCTCTATTCTCATTCCTCCTTCATTGCCGTGACTTCTTCTTCTCCAAGGGAAAGTTTTGTTGCAAAATTTTTCTTAAGCTAGCACTTAAAGAGCAAATCAAGGTGATAGGGAAACTCACCCTTGGGTTGGATTCACTCAAAGAAAGCTTGGAGCTCTCAACAAACATCAAAGAATTTCAAATTCTCATCCATTCATTGTAAGTAATTTTCTGCAACTTACTCTGTTTTATTCACACAATATCATGATTTAGAGACCTTGGACTTGTCTAGGACACTTACACAGCGGCGGCCCCCAGATCACCGGCACCTGCGAGAATGATGAGATTTAGGCCAGTGAACGGGTTTGTCGATCCCGGATCGTCGCTTCGTTTGATGACCCGAGCCACCCGCCAAATCAAAGCTCTCAGAGAGTACTACAAGTTAACGGTGATGGATTTTCCATTTCATACCTGGTTGCACATAAAATGAGGAAGAAAGATTCATATGAATAGTGACCCATGGTGAATATGTGCATTTGGTAGAATCCAAGTGAAATCAGAACGAGTTTGATCGATTCGATAGAATATGCAAATTTTTGGTAAAAGTGGGTTTTTGTATATAATGATGCGTTTTGATTTTAACGATATTTATGAGTTATATATGATATTCGAACATGTTTGGATAAATTTGGGTAGGTTCGGAGGGTTCGAGACCCTTCCGTAGTGGTTGCAAAAAAATTTCGGAAGATTTTCTAAAAATGCGTAAACCATGAATTTAAGTGAATTCGTGGTTTGGAATAGTTTGTAGTGATATTTTAAGAGTAATGGAACTGAAAGTATTGAAATCAGACTTCATTTGGTTGTTCCGGAAAGGTCTGAAATTTAGTCATAGTTTAGTTGAGAATTTTGTAAAGTTATAATTTTGACGATGTTTCGCCATTTATTTTGCCAGACTTGACTAGGACTTGGAGTGCTCGCGAAGCCCGGTAAGTAACTCATGTGATGAGAACTTAATTGGTGAATTCTTGTTTTGAATATTCATATATATATATATATATAGATGATTGGTATGTTAGGTTAATAAGAGGATAATTAAGAAGTAGTTTGAGAATGAGCTTAAGGCTATATTTAGTTAAGTGAAACGACCATCAAATGTATGGCTTTTGTTATTACTATGATATGAAGTGATAGGTGCAATGATATTAATATATGTATATATGTATTGATGTGTTTTGAAATGAAATGCTTGATGAGATTATTGTTTATGTGTATGTATAGATGTACCTAAGTGTATGAACCTGTAACGATATGAATATGAGTAAGTAAATGAACAAGTAAGTGTATAAATATATGAACATATATGTGTATATGCGTTTGATGTTAAGATATGTATAGGTTGGGTATATGAAAATGGACAAATAGAGCAAACCATGATTTCTGACTTGGTATTAGCTTATGTATGAATACGGTATATGAATAAGTTGCTATTGCTTTATACATGTGATTTATTTATGTAGAGATTGAAGTGGTTAAGCATGATAAGGAATGAATATAAGTTAAACATTGTTTGAATGAATAAGTTTAATTAATAATTTTTGTATCAAAGGTTTCCAGATAGAAAATAAGAAACTCAGTATGTTTGATCGGTAAATGAAAGATATTGGGATTGTTAAAGTTATGGCATTTGCATTCGTAATAATATGTATATTCGTATGTTTTAACATATGTATGTATATGAGTGTTTGAATGATATCTTGGATGTGCTTGTGTATGAGAAGTCATGCGATAAGTTAGAGTTCTTTGATATGTGTGTGTGTTTAGTTGGTTGATGTTCTCATAGTATAATAGTCGAGCTGGTTAGGTAATCCATTCGGACAAAATTCATCTCATACATATTTTAAAAAAAGTAATGAGTCACGTACGAGCATTGTATGCGTAAGCTAGCTACATATGTGTATTGTTTCATTATGTGTTTTGTGATGTATTGGTTGTTATGTGTGCTCCGTGGTTGGTTGCACAATGATTGTATGAATGTCTGAGTGTATTTATGTGTATGATAGAACTCGTAACATATATGGATAGTGTATGCTTATGCTAAATGAATGAATGATTTGAAAATTGATATGAATATCATATATTTTAAAGCGTGTCTGCTAAGTTATATTGGTATGTATGTAGGTATAAGAATCCTGAAATTGTGTTTGCATGAGTATAAGAGAAAGATGCTTTGGTATTTGCAAATGTATATGAATCTCGAATGTCGAGCTATTGTAATGTTATTGTGATTAAAGTAAGTTAAAGAAAGTTTGTTTTGGAAGTGAAGTAAGTTTGTTTTGGTATAAAAGATAGTTTGTAATCGAATAGGCGAAAATTTATTTGATTTATTGATTTGATGATATTTCAAATATGGATATTTGTTATAATAGTATAGATGTATGACTTCATGTTCCACGTGATTGAAGTGGATTTGATATTAAACAATATACTCTATGGTATTCGAGTTTTGCTTTGTATGCTTTAGATGTTAGCTATTAGATTGACACATATATCGATATGTAAATGTGAAAATTTGACATGGGTTAAGTATAAAGGATAATAAAAGTTGGTAAATCTGAAATTGTAATAATTTAGTAATTCTGTTAATCTGTTGATATATTTTACTTGTTTGTTTGTAGTAGCATGGTTACTTATTGAGTTTTTATAATTCACACCAAATCAGTTTGCTAGTTTTGCATGTTGGCTTCTAGATTGGTCAACCACGACAACATTTAAAGTCATGCTCCAGAAGTGGATCACTAATCCTTGCAAGTGTCATGAGAGAAGTTTTAGAAGTTTAGGATATTTGATTTATTGTTTTGTTTGTCGTGCTGAGCACGTCATTTATATTAAGTAAATGATTTGATTGCTTATGATGTTGTGGGCACATAGCCTTGAGTGTTGATATGATGATATAGGCATAGAGTCCATAGGTGATGATTTTGATATGTTAGTGTGGACTTGAGGTGTTGGACAATTATGACCCATAGCATCACTATTTGTATAGAACATGGTGTTGTTGTACAAATTAACTATGTGACAAAGGAAATTGCTCTTTTATCATTTGTAATTGGATTACCAAGATATATAAATGATAAAAGTCCATATGATTAGTTCCGGATTAATAAGATATGAGACATTATTAATCCACTAAGGTTTAATCATTAAATATCCCTAGTCGTAGTATTATCGAGACTGGACGTCAATAATGCGGAATAGACTAGTATTGCACTTGTGCGCTTTGTGTGAGCATAACAGCATAGTTCTCATATATTTGGGTATTGGATACTCATGCAAGTGTAATAGAAGGTTGTGTTTACCGATGGTACAGAAACAGCTTCGCTCTGGATAGACCCCTCGTAATTCCATTAGTAGTATGACTATGTGTCTATGGAAGTCCAAATCAGGGTAGGTGTATTTGGTCTTAACCTGAGACTTGCATCGCTAATACTTGCGACAATCAATATACTTTGGTTTTGGTCATCCAGGGCTTTAACAGGTTCTGTGTACGCCTCTTCTGGGTATATTGAGAATCGTAGTGTATTGGGTGTGATGTCAAGATGGAAGTATCACTCCAGTCATATGGAGATGATGATCACGCAGGATACGGACTAGTACTCTTTAGTACTGCAGTCATCGGGATAATATGACTAGGTCATGATTATCCGATTATAGAGACTAGTTACCAGAGATCTGATATATGCTTCGTACGGGGTAGACATAATTTCCAGCCCCAGGCCTTGCATGTGACATCTGATATTGGATCGCAATACGCAATACTACGTATACTACGCCTGATATAGATTATATATTCCATTAAGAATAGTTCTGGAGAATTGGGTAGGCACGGTGTTTTGCTAGAAGCCAACCATGTCTCGTAAATCGGTAAAAAATGTAGTACTAGGTACGTACGTGTTCGGATAGTTCGACGACCAGATTTACTGCCAACATATCCAGGGATCTCATGGGTCGCCTCCCAAAGATTCAGCGATGACGTATGACTCGAACATAATTAATCTAAAATTAATTAGATGAGAGAGAAAATTAATCTAGGATTAATTGCGGAGAGATTTTATCTGGGATAAAATTCTATTTAAAGAGAGAAAACAATTAATTTGGAATTAATCGATAAAATAATATATTCGATATATTAAATGAAATTAGATTTCGACGCGGAATTAAAATTGGATTTTAATTCGGGCAAACGAGTTAATTTAGAATTAATTCGCTAGCGACGTGAATAGTAATTTTGCTAGGCATAATTATTTAATTAAATTTGATTTAATTACGTCGCAACGAAAAATTCATTAATTTGGAATTAGCGAACCCGAGCCCGGGATGTGTTGCGGGCCCACTCGGATTTTGAATCAAGTGGGGCCCACACAAGTCACATCACCTAGTCCATCTCATCTACTTTTGGTTGATGGAAATGGTTGGGTTGTTGAAAACTTGTGAAACACACAAGCTTAATTCATTGATGTGTGAAAGACCTTTTACTAATTTTTGAAATTTGGTATTAGGTTACTTGATTTTTGAAATCAACACACAACACAATCATCTCATTTCTCTCTCCCCACTCTAAAACTTTACAGTTCTGGTATCAGAGCAAAGGATGACTTTAGCTACAGGGTATCCGATCGTCTGAGTAAGTTTTCCGTTACATATAGACTATATAGGTCTCATGTTTGAAATTTGATTTGATTTCTGGTATATAGTATGATGTGTATTGGTTTTTATTGATATGGGTGATTTAGATTATTTTTATATGTTTGAATACTACGAGTATATGTATATGTATAGGTATACTAAGTTAAAAGTATATGGTTTATATAAGTATATATTCTATGATGTTGATAGTCTGAATTGTGAACTGATATTTTGAACCATATTTTAAAAACATAGCATTTGATTTTTGAAATAAAAATATTTTAAAAAGAAAAAGGAAATGAAAGGAAATAAGAAAGAAAGAAAGTTTTCAGATATTTTGATTATAAAGGTTAAAGAAAATATTTCCGCCTCGATGCTTGATTCACGTTTTCATGTTTTGAGATTTATCGATATGTTTCCGTCGAGGTACTTGATAATATGTTTCCATCTCGGAGCTCAAAAATGATTTTGATAATTTTAAACTGTAAAACTTTGTTTCCGTCAAGACGCTCAAAAATTTGTTTCCGTCACGATGCTTGATGATTTTATGTTTTTGACCTCCGTGACACTTGTATATGTTTCATTCCGGCTTGAATGGGGCGCTTGTTATGGGATACAGACCATCGAAAAATGGCTAGCCCACTACTCTGTCGACATGGTATGTATATTGTCCAGTCTATGCGCGCGACTGAACAAGGGATGATTGATATGTATTTTGAAAAGTTTGCATTAAAGATTTATTTGTGATTTACACATATATATATTTTGGGGGGAAGAATGATTTCAAAAGAATTACATTTTGATTTTGATGTATTTCGATATTATTTATGATACTATATAATATGATATGTTTTCCTTATGACGCTTGTATATGGTTTTTATAATCTTATAATTTGATATGATATGTTTCTGCCATGGCGCTTGTATAGGGATTTGTCCAAATGCATTGGGTCGACCCGACCCTCTGTCGACATGGAATTGTTTTGTTTATTGTCTGATCTATGCGTGCGTTTTGGGCATTGGGCGCTCGTTATCTTTCGTCCAATTGCGTTATGCTGGATGCTCGATATGGATTTACGATGATGGATTTTGAAGCTGATTTTGTTTACAATAAAAGAGTTTTTTTCAAATGTATTTTCGAAATGGTTTTTGAAAGAGATTGTTTTACATTTTCTATTTTGAATGATGACAGAGATTGACATATTTCAAACCATTAACATCATAAGAGCATGTAGGATTATATGTCATTTCTGGCTGTGATAATGGATGTATTTATTTGTATAAGAGATTATGTTCGTTATAAAAATACGTATGTAAGTTTATAGTTAGCCATGAATCTTTTGAGGATTGTAATGGTGATGTATGCTAGGTTTTCAGCCATACAATATTGTATGTGCGATTGGATATGTGTGTTTGTAAATTTTGATATTGATGTCGTTTACTTATATGATATAGAATGACATGATGTGAAATGAATGAGTTCCATTTTGTATTGTGGACAAAATAGATAGTGTGAAGTTTGTATTAAGTTTTCGTTTTGATACTGTATTTGATTGCGTGTAAAGAACATGTGCTATGTTCCTCGTTTTGAATGATGCATGTGATTGGCTGTAAAGAATCTGTGTTGGACTTTCTTTTCTGTTGATGGATGGGTTTGAAATGGTTTGAGCGTGTTCCTATGAATGAGTGTGAATCGAGATGATAAGTTTGATGTGTTTTAGGTATGAAATATTTGATTCGATGTGTTTGTTTCGAAATAGCATGATTTGTATTGATGTATGGAATATGTGACTTTTGAAAAGGTGTAAAGTGAGGCGGCTTCCAAATATGGATAAGATTATAACGTACATGTGTTCGATTTCGAATGATCAGACATAAGGATAGAGAAATTTTGAGGACGAAATTTTAATAAGGGGGGAGAATATAATATCCAAAGTTTTTAGGAACAGTGTTGGAAGGTTTTCGAATTAAATTTAAGGATTTGGAATGGGGATGGTAATCAAAAATCAGAGTTTATGTATTGGGAAATAGGTTGGAATATTTTTAAGTGAAGTTTCATCGCGTTAGAAAACGCGTGGTTTCGAGAACCAGTTGCAAGATTTCTATTTATATCGTTATACGCGTGAAAGTTTATTATTTCGGCTATAAAAATTTCAAACGAACTCCAATTGAGCTGATTCATAAACCATCGAACTCTTTTTTCCGACACGAACAACTTTCGTGTTGATACTTTTCAAAATTTACATCAGAAAGGCTTCCAAAATATAAATTGTCGAGAAAGTTCCATGGAATGGACCTGACTGCAATTTTGCAGGGGTCAGAATAAAATTTTCTGAAACTTCTCTATAAATACCCATAGTTTCTTGTAATTACAAAAAATACATAACATGAAAAATCTTCCAACTCGACCCACACCCCCAAAAATTCGCCATTGCGCTGCTGGTCAGGCCGGCCGGTGTGACCAGCCAGGGGGTGCGTCGGCCACCCCTCCACCTTGTGGTGGTCGGTGATAGCCCCCAATCACCGGCACCAATGAGAATGAGGATATTTAGATGCGTGAATGGGTTGTCGATCCCAGCTTGTCGTTTCGTTTCAGGCCCAAGCCACCCGCCAAATCGAAGCTCTCAGAAAGTACTACAAGTTGGCGGTGATGGATTTTCCATTTCATACCCGGTTGCATGCAGAATGAGGAAGAAATATTTGGATGAATAGAAGCTTCAAACGGAATTCCGTCGATTCCAGTGCGTTCGTGGGATCGTTTGGAGTCCGTATATGCCCTCGAAATCTCGATAAAAAATTGCTAATACCAAATTTTTTGTTAAATATTCAGATGTATCCAGTAGCTTCGTAGAATAGAATATTGATATCAATTGAATTATTTGAGTATTAGTATATTGAATATGAGCATTTGGTAGAATCCGAGTGAAATCAGAATGAGTTTAATTGATCCGATACAATATGCAAGTTTTCGATAAAAGTGGGTTTTTGCATATAATGATGCGTTTTGATTTTAATGATAGTTATGAGTTATATATGATATTACGAACATGTTTGGATAAATTCGGGTAGGTTCGAAGGGTTCGGGACCTTACCATAGCGAGTGCATAAATTTTTCAGAAGATTTTCTAAAAACGCGTTAACCGGGAATTTAAGTGAATTATTGATTTGGAATAGTTTGTAATGATATTCTAAGAGTAATAGAACTGAAGGTATTGAAATCAGACTTGATTTGGTTGTTCCGGAAAGATCCGAAATTTTGTCGTAGTTTAGTCGAGAATTCTGTAAAGTTACGATTCTGACGGTGTTTCACCATTTTTTTGGCCGACTTGACTAGGACCTGGAGTGCTCGCGAAGCCAGGTAAGTAACTCATGTGATGAGAACATAATTGGTGAATTCGAGTTTTGAATATAAATATATATATATAGATGAATGGTATGTTAGGTTAAAAATTTGATAGTTAAAAAGTTGTTTGAGAATGAGCTCAAGGTTATGTTTAGTTAAGTGAAACGACCATCGCATGTATGGCTTTTGTTATTACCATGATATGAAGTGAGGGTTCAATGATATTAATGTATGTATATATGTATTGATGTGTTTTGAAGTGAAATGTTTGATGAGCTTATTGTTTATGTGTATGTATACATGTAAGTAAATGAATAAGTAAGTGTATAAGTATATCACATATATTTGTATATGCGTTTGATGTTAAGATATGTATAGGTTTGGTATATATAAATGGACAAATAGAGCAAACCATGATTTCTGACATCGTATTAGCTTATGTATGAATACGGTATATAAATAAGTTGGTATTGCTTTATACATGCGATTTATTTTTGTAGAGATTGAAGTGGTTAAGCATGATAATGAGTGAGTATAATTTAAACACTGTTTAAATGAATAAGTTTAATTCATATGTTCTGTATCAAAGGTTTCCATATAGAAAATAGGAAACTAAGTATGTTGATCGGTAAATGAAAGGTATATGGATGTTAAAGTTATGGAATTTACATTCGTAACAATATATATATTCGTATGTTTTAACATATATATGTATGTGAGTATTTGAATGATATCTTGGATGTACTTGTGTATGAGAAGTCGTGCGATAAGTTAGAGTTCTATGACAAGTGTGTGTGTGTTTAGTTGGTTGATGTTCTCATAGTATAGTAGTCTAACTGGTTAGGGAATCGGTAAGGACGGAATTCATTGTTGGGGTTGGTCCTTAGAGCGCCAAATTTCTTATGTATTTCCCTGTAAATACTTATGTAAATATTTTATAACGAATAAAATAAACAGTTTCTATTATATAACATCACTTTATATATGATAAAGACGTAATTGACCTTAGAATGATTAGTTATGATACAGTTAAAAGCGTCACAACTGACATTGAGTTGTATCATAATATTATCATTTCTTTAATAGTTCCTGGTCAAGGTTTACATTACTTGGTCAGTAAGTAAACCAGTTGAGACCGGTAAATGTCGTATATTAGAATCTTGGATTCCAATGTTAGATTCTCAATGAACCATGAGTCTTGGAGACTCGTATAGAGATGTAGGTGTTTATATCGGATAAACACTGGACGACTCACTGAAGATTCTTAATGGATGTTACACCAATGTCAATAAGAATCTTCTCGGGTTGAGTATCATAATGATTCTTTGACTTGAGATACCACTGTGGATATATGAGATATCCTCCACACTTTGATGACAGTCACATCACCGACCTATTAAGGTCAGACCTCCGTCTATTTGTTGGGTGTCGACTGATCCTCATGATATCCTCTGTGTCAAGATAGAATCTGTCAGTTCTGTGTATTGAGCATAGGTATTCATATGGAATTAGCAATCTATTAAATCAATAGGCCTGTGGTATACTGTAGATGTGAGTTCTGAGTGTTATTAAGAGATTCCTAATAGAAACATCGACGAGATTATATCTATAGAGATTTGACATTTATATATAGATCTCTGAAATAATCCAGATACCTATGACAGATGGATTATACGTATGCAATAACCTCGACATGTATGGTTCGATGAGTTTATCTATGTTCGTCATAATTTACGGGTGGGTAGATTACGGACACAAAATTGGATTTCGTGACAGATATGCCTGAACCTAGAGAATCTCACTAATGAAATATACTCGTATAGCACTAGGGTAACTTTTATGAATAATATTGATTATTTATAAATCGTTTAACGGTTAAACGAAAGATACATACAAAGGGACCTTTTGGTCATTTCCTAATTAATATGTATTTGTATTTAATGTATGATTTTATTAAATACACATTAATTAAATATCAAATTGTGATATTTGACATATATAATTAATATATGTATTTGGATTATTTAAAGTAAATATAATACATATATTTAAGATTTGTATTTAATTAATTAATTCATTATTTAATTGTTAAATAATTAAAATAATTAAAATATAAATATCTACCATTATTATAAAGTTAGAAAATGATTAAGTAGTGTATATGTCTGACTTTACATTAAAGAAAAGGTTATTAAATTGATTTTGACTTCTTTAATTTGATTTAAATTGGAAAATATCTATTTGCCTATTCTTGTAAGTTTCGGCCAAACCCTAATTATATATAAGGGTTTTGTTTTTTCATTTGCTTCACTTTTTGCTAAGCCTCCAAAGTTACAAAAAGAAAGTTGAGAGAAAAAGTTAAGTGTTAAAGAAGAAAAGTGAATAAAACTTCAATTTGTGTATGTTTTTTCTACTTTCTTTCAACTAGAAAAATATTTCTAGGGTTATTAGCTAAAAGATGTGTTGCTTGGAAGTTTTTCTACTCTCTTAGTTTTGTAATAAGATGGTTGGAAGCATGAATGAAAGATGTGAGAATGTATGTTTATAAAGTATACTTGTAAATGGTGTATAAGCACACTTTAGATCATTTGATGATCTTGTTGCCATTCTAGAGTTATTAGACCACTCATTGATGACCTAGAATTATTCTTGAGTTGTTTCAAAGTTGTGAGACTTGTTTGGTGTTGTAGAGATTAGATTAAAGTATTGGATTTTTTTAATTTTGGTTAATTTTATTAATTGGATTAATTTAAAATATTATGGTTCATACCTGAACCAAAATTGGGGCTTTTCATTGTGTATATAAGATGTACAAATCATTTGGTGTTGATTAGAAATCTTCTAAAGTTGTTTTGAACAAATTTGGACCAAAATATAAGAAGTTATAACTGTTGGGTGTTCTCGGCAATTGTAAGAAAAATGGGATTTGTGTTGTGAGTTGTATTTTGATGTGTATGATATGTATAAATCATTGTAGTAGTGATTTGAAATCACTTAAATTTGTATTTGATAATTTAGGACTAAAATGATCAAAATACAAACCTTTGGGGTCTCACGGCAATTAAGGGAAAAATCTGATTTTTGGGTATAAAATTCAGTTTTTATGTATTGAGTAATTAGAATAAATAAGTTTATTTTAATTTCCCAAGAAAAATTATAGAAATCGGAAAAACTTATTTTTCCGCATTCCGCTGCGTTACCCGATTATACCCCCTAAATCCCCTACAAAATGGTATCAGAGCGAGTCTGATTCTTAACACATGATATGATTATGCCTTTAAATTTAATGTTTAATATAATCTTTGTTTTATACATGCATGCATTTATTTAATTTTATTAAATAAAGTGAATAACATCTTTTTGCGGAAAATCCTTATTTGAAATAAAGTTTTATAATTAATATGTATTTGATGCATATTTCTGGTCCATCTTATCAATAAGATTTATGGATAAATATTATTCGACTATATTCGAGAATGTGCCAAAGCTTGAGGATATGGCTGATAGGAATTTATCTGTCCCATATATATTTGTGATATTAGGTAAATTCAAGCGAAAGTGGAATCCTGAACGTGCCAAAGCTAGCAGGATTACACAAGTATCTTGAATTTATCATTGACAAGTTTAACCTTGATACGCCTCCTTATGAACGTGCCAAAGCTGTCACAACGAGAAATGATTCGGATGGGAACCCAGAAGTCACTGGTGAGTGATTGACAATGAGTTGTCTACCTAATGAATATACGTAAGCGAGAATGTGTCAAAGTTGTGAGCTGAAATATATTCATGGGGTCTACTTTTCACTATTGTATTTAATTTGATTATTGCATTTTATGTATTCTGTTTGAGGATTATCGTTTTGCATGAAATAATGGGAATGACATATTTAGATTAAAAATCCATGATCTATTTAATACTTTTGATATTATATGAAACTGTTTTGTCTGTTAACTATTTTTCGTTGTCTATGTGATATATTTGCGATGGCGGCTTCTTCGAACAACCCCTTTATGTTAGATACGAATAAGCTTAAAGGCGCATATAACTTTACTGACTGAGATATGGATTTGAGGATCGTCATCGGATCCGAGAAGCTAGGATATATATTGGAGGATCCATTACCCCTTGCTATATCTGAAGATGCATCATCAAAAGAGATTGAGACTTACCAGAAATGGAAAGATGATGATTTAAGGGTTAAATCATACATTCTCAGTTTGCTAGCTTCGGAACTGGAGAGGCAATATTTTGAGATGTCTGAAGCTTATAACATGATGACACAACTCCGTGAAGCGTTCATGGATCAAGAGCAGGTCTTGGTTCACAGAGTGGCAATGGAACTGTTCCATTTGAAACTTGATGAAAGACAGGCTATCAGCACACATGTGCTTCTTTTGATCGAGCAATTGAGGCCCAGTGATTTCCCTCTAAAATATACTCTGGGACGAAGTGTCATTCTTGGTTCTCTCTCGGCGTTGTATCGCTAGTTTGTAATGTACTTCAACATGAATGGGATTCACTTTAATTACCGTGAGTTACATATGATGCTTCCCACAGCGGAGGAGGATTTGAGGAAGGAAGTTCCGACTCGCCTTCTGAAACCTACTTCACTTTCCGTTTCTTCCCACTCCAAGTCAAATGGGAATAAGACGAAGGGAAAAAAGAAGAAGGGTTTCAATGTTCCTCCGCAGGCTAAGATAGCGAAGCCCAATAGAGCTTCTGAACACAATGCTATCACTGAGAGAAGGTCATACACTGGAAGAGGAACTGTCATGATTACCTTGCCCAGATCAGAAAGGAAAGAGCATCGACATCAGGTACTTTTATTTTTCCTGTTATTGATATCTCATTAGCTTGTGAAACTGTCATATCTAGCAATTCGTTGCAGGTGCGAAGGAAAGTAGACGGCTGAAATCTGGAGAGATGCGGTTGCGGTTCGTGAGTGGTGAATCTCTGGATGCGATTGTAGTGAGCTTATGCAAGATTCCCTTACCTAGTGTGAGACTTTTACTGTTGGACAATTATGACCCATAACGTCACTATTTGTACAGATCATGGTGTTGTTGTACAAATTAACTATGTGACAAAGGAGATTGCACTCTTATCATTTGTGATTAGATCACCTAGATATATAAATGATAGGAGGTCCCTATGATTTGTTCCTGGACGGAGAATGATATGAGATAGTATCAGTCCACGTAGGATAAATCATTAAATACCCCTAGGCAGAGTATTATCGAGATTGGACATCGATAAATACGTAAAAGACTAGTATTACACTTGTGCACGTTGTGAGGGCACAACAACAAAGTTCTCATATATTTGGGTATAGGATACTCATGCAAGTGTAATAGGAGGTTGTGTTTTACTGATGGTACGGGAAACAGCTTCGCTCTGGATAGACTCCCGCGGAATCCCATTGGTAGTATTACTATGTGTCTATGAGAGTCTGCAATCAGGGTAGGTGTATTTGGTCTTAACCTGAGACTTGCACCGCTAATACTTATGACAATCAAAATACTTTAGTTGAGGTCGTCCAGGGCTTTAACCGGTTCTGTGTACGCCAATTCTGGGTATATTGAGAATCGTAGTGTGTTGGGTGTGATGTAAAGACGGAAGTATCACTCCAGTCATATGGAGATGATGGTCACATAGGATACAGAACTTGTTCTCTTAAATGCTCGAGCTATCGGGATATTATGACAAGGTCATTTATATCCGATTATAGAGACTAGTTGCCAGACATCCGATATGTGCTTCGTACGGGGCAGACATAATTCCAGCCCCGGGCCTAGCACGTGATCATCCGATACTGGATCGACATACACAATACTACGGTATACTACGCTTGATATAGATCCTTTATTCCTGTAAGGATATTTCCGGAGAATTGGGTAGGCATGACGCTTTGCTAAAAGCCAACCTTGTCTTGTAAATCGGTACAAACGTAGTACTAGGTACTTACGTGTTTGGATAGTCCGACGACCGTATTTACTGCCAACATATCCGGGGATCACATGGGTCACTTCCCGAAGATTCACCGATGATGTATGACTCGCACTTTATTAATCTGGGATTAATTAGAAGAGAGAGAAAATTAATCTGGGATTTATTACGGAGATATTTTATCTGGGATAAAATATTAATTAAAGAGAGAGAACGATTAATTTGGAATTAATCGATAAAATAATATATTCGATATATTATACCAGATTGGATTTCGACGCGGAATTAAAATTAGATTTTAATTCGGGTGAACGAATAAATTTAGAATTGATTCGTTAGCGACGTGAATAGTGATTTTGCTAGGCGTAATCATTTAATTACGACGCAACGAAAAATTCATTAATTTGGAATTAGCGAACCCGAGCCCGAGATTATTTGCGAGCGCATTCGCATTTCGAATTCGAGTATGGCACGCAAGTCAAATCAAGCGTCAAATCGCTAGTCACATCAAGCGTCAAATCACATGTCACTTTGAGTGATGTGACAATTTGATTGATTGATTTGAGTGATTGATGTGGTAGTTGAAAAAGGCATTAATGGGCTTTTTCTTTTTTGACTTTTTGGTAAATGGAAAATGCTTTTTGTATTTTTTTTGTTTTTGGAAAATAAAAAAATAAATATATAAGTAAAAAATTTTCCTTCTCTCTCCACTTGACTCACGGTCTTCATCTCTTTTCCCTCTCTCTTCTCTTTCACACGGCTAAGAGCCATTTTTCTTCTTCTTGTTCTGGTTCTACTGAACGAAAATGAGAAGCAAGATAAAGATTTTGTTGCAAAATCTTGTGCTAGCACACACCATGAGTCTTCCTAAGGTGATAGGGAAACGATTTCTTGAGCATGGAATCATTTTGGAAGCTTGAAGCTTGGAGCTTCAATGGAGGTCTCCCATGGCCGCATCTTGGAGGAGCCAAACCAGCCTATGCCGTGCAGTCCACGACCAAGAGCAGCCACTGCCGAGTTTGACAGAGGAGGCAGTTCGGTTTTGGTCTTCGTCGCATCTAAACCGATCCTTGTGAGTATGTTTCCGCAATTCTCCTTTGAGTATTCATGCGTTTTTGTGCTTGATTTCAAGATCTTGGGACCTATCTAGAAAATCAACAATGGTATCTTGAGCTTTGATCAAGCATGAAAATTTTAGGGTTAAAATTGGGTAAACTCGATTTGAGCATGAATTGGTTGAATTGTTTGATTAAGTATGCTTGAATGAGGTTGAATTGATGTTGTGCATGATCAATTTCAAGAAATTTGGTTGGATCAAATTTTCCCCAAATTGGAGGCTTGGCCGAAAATGTGAGACCCTAATTGTCTTGGTAATTTTTTGTTTTTTGATCATTGGATGACTTAAAATAATTGGGTAATGTTGTTTTGAAGTTCAATTGGATTGAATTTTGATTTGGAACAATTTTCCCTTTAAAAGTTGGCTTGGCCGAATTCTTAGAGAAATAAAATTCATTGTGTTTTTTGTTTTGATTCATTGGATGAGTTGAATTGATTTGGGAATGATGATTGTGGATCATCAATTGGATTGAAACCGAATCGGATTGGAAAAACCCCTAATTGCCGAGACTTTAAGCATGTAAATTGGGTTTGATTTTGATTGAATTGTGTTGGACACTATTTGATGTAGAAGTGCATGATTAATTAGGCTAATTGATGTTTAGAAATGTTAATTGGGTAATTAATTGTGTATTACACTTAGGTTAATTAATTTTGAATTGGAATTTTATAAGTTAATTAATTGGCTTAAAATTGGATTTGGGCCTTATAGGTTGTAATTGGGCTTTTGGGCTTGGTTGTACAAAGATCGGTTTAGGCAAAATTGGTTGGATCCAATTAGGCCCAAAACCGAATCCATAAAGTCCAATTATGACTTAATGGACCTTAATTATTTAATTGGGCCTAAGGGCCAAAATTGATTTATGGGCTTATGGGGTAAATCCCGGATTGGACTTTGGTTATCGTTTGACCCGAGTTGACCAAAAGTCCACGCCTTAAGAAATTAATTAAAAGCCCATTGGACTTTAATTAAATAAACATTGGATGTTGATCGGGCTTTGAGACCCGTTACGATTGAATTTGGAATTTAAGTCGTAAAGGTTCGTTAATAAAATGTAATATTTAATTTGGAATTAAATAATGAATTATTATTAAATACAAATTGATTGGATTTAATTTTGTAGTTTAATTTAATTCAAGAATTCGTACTTTGAGTACTTATTCGCAAAACGAGTTTGACTCGAGTAAAAATCAAATCGTTGTTTGAACATTGGATGATCACTATTTATCAGATTAATTAATTGGATTAGATTGATTGATAACATGCTTGTGTGAATACATGGTTAGCGATGCTTGAATAATGTATATCGGATGGATATTAGATGGGTGGGGCAATTTTAGAAATTGTAATAAATTTGATTTATTAATTGGACCTGCGTGTCCAGCCTTATCACCTCTATACTCTTTGTATTCTCTTCTCACCTATTCCCCTCAATGTAAATGAGGTTCTTTAGAAGTGTAGTGTAACGGGTAGAAGAAATATTTGTGCTAGCGGAGAGAGAGAGAGAAAAAGAGATTTGATCTATGATCAATGTAAAGTATCCATCCGCATATCATTATTATTTTATTATACGCGCTTTATTATGTGTTTAGAATGCATGTTTAAGGGTGTATGATGATGAGACCTTAACAAAGATAATAAATTGGTTGCCAATTTGCACGCGAAAAACCCTCGTTCAATATTAAGCGTCTTTCCTTCCATTGAGTGATTCTCACTCAAGATCCGAGACGGCATTGATTTGTTGGCCAAAGTCAAGGCCTTTGTCTGTCGAAGATGTGTTTTAATCACGAAGGCTTTGTTCCATATTGGTGTCTTGTCCAAGTTGTGGTTTGTTGGCCAAAGTCAAGACCACTTCTTGTCCATCGACATTGATTACGAAGCTTTCCATGGTCAATGGGTCGCGCTTGACTGGGATCACTAAGTTTGTTGTGCCAAAGCCAAGGCTTAGTTGATTCAGAGGAAAAAGGTTAGGTAATACATTGGATGTATTGGCATATATAAGATATATGTTTCGGACTTGGACGTCCCCCTATCGGATCTAGGAATTGGATTGGATCCAATTGATCTTAGAGATCTACCTAGTTAATTATCATACAATTTGTTGGCCAAAGTCAAGATTGTGTGATATTTAACGGGATCCTAGCCCACTAGGAAACACGGTTTCCTGAGTACTCGACAGAGGGTTAGAGGCTCGCCGAAAAATAATGGGAGGCAAGAATTGAATTTGCAATATTCGTTCAATTACTCGCCATAATACGCGCTCAATCACAAATTATTTCGTCGTTAGATTAAATGTTAGTTGGACTAATATTTAAATTGTTGTTTTAATAAACAGTTGGACTGTATTATAGTTGATTATATAATTGGATTATAGTAATCAATATATTTGTATTAATAATTTCAATTTACAGTTGATTTTATAATTGGATTATAGTAATCATGTAATTGAGGTTAATTGATTTAAATATATTTGATTGTATAGTTAGACTATAATAATCAATATAATACAAAGTACCACAAATCGTTGATTAAATAGTTGGACTATTAGAATCAAGATAATATTGAAAGATTTGCATTTAAAACATAATCCTGGGGAAAATGTGTTTAAATGGTTTAATTTTCAAATTGGGAATAAAATTTCAGGATGGTCTTGGAAAATAATAAGTTATTTTATTTGATAAAATAATATATTATGCCTAAGCCAGGAGTTAAGCAAATAGTAGAGCATAATCTTTGGAAGATTTATGTGATGATAACTTTAGTGCTTAATCCATTTTACTTGTCAAGTAGACTCCTTAATTTCTGAATCAGAACTAAGGATTAGATCCTTAAAGTATGATAATGAAATTGAAGGATCTATTTTAGATCTTTGAAATACTAAATTGCAATAAATAATTCTTAGAGAATTAATGACTATTCTCAAGGAGACAAAGTCAAACTTTGCAATTAGGCAAATAGCGCAAGGCGCACCTTACTTCGATATTCTAGAAACCCGAGGCTTGGCCAAGGCTACTGGAATGTTGAAAGGGCAAAGGCAAAATCATTATAATCTTCTGGGAAGATAAAGGACAAATCCCAAGAAGGAATTGAAGACGAGCAAAGCTCTGACTTCAAAAATATTTGTCAACATTATGTTCACTACTAGTATTAAAATTAGATTTTAAATACTTAGTGTGATACATAAATATATGTATTGACGTTCAGAATCTATTTTGAACAGGATACTGACTTCAATAGAGATTTATCTGCGAATTGAAAACGGGACGAAAGTCGCTGTTTAACCGTAGATACCTGAATTTAGGAACTACCTTCGGGTTAGTACTTAAATTAAGAAACTGTTATAATGTGACTAGTTTGACTAGAAACATTATCTCTATATCAGTGTATAATCCGTTGCGGATATACCTTTTATATTCTAGAACACTAAAGTGTTTATTATATAAAGATGATATTGAGATAAACACATTAGATGTAAATAACAGAATTTATATTTAGAATATAAATAAATCTCACAGTATAACATGACAAACAAATAGCTCAAATGATTTGATCAATTAAGAAACTAATTGTGGCATAGTTGTCAGGGACACTATTAAACAAGAATCGTATATCCACACTTTCGAAGAGTGGGTACTATGACTAATTTGATTCTATTCAAATAAAGTCTACGAATCTAGTTTATTGGGCAAAGTGCCTATACACTATTTATGGTAAAAGTGCCAGTGCCATCGATCTGTTAGCCCTAGTTCATAGTGAAGCAAGTGGGCCATGTCTAGCTAGGCTAGATGTGGATATGAATATTTCGTGACCTTTACGGATGTGGCATCACGTATGGTTATGTGTTTCTTTTGAAGAACACAAATCAGAAACTTTTAGAGTTTCGACACGAAATAGACAAATAGATCGGCTAAAACATAAAACCGTCACGGTAAGACCGTAATGGAGAATACTTAAGCAATAAGTTTCTTGTATACTTGAAAGAGTATAGTATTCTTTCAAAGAGGACTCCTCCCGGAACACGTCAATTTGACGGTGTGTCCGAACAAAGTAACCGAATTTTGTTAGACATAATAAGGTTAATCACGAGTCGCTCTGAGCTACCATTTCCTTCAACGGATAAGCTTTAACAAGTGCAAGAACTTATTTAGAATAAGGTTCCATAAAATCTGTTGACAGATAACGTATTAGATATGAACGGGGAAAGAAACCAGGTTTCTCACTCCTGATGATTTGGGATGCTAGGCATATGTTTCGATGATACCAAACAAGAACCCAAATTAGATAAGTGCCAAATGTAGTTATCCTAGGGATTACCATAAGTATTGTACTTATACACCTCACAAGAGAATAATTAGATTATTGCTCACCATGCGATTTTCCTAAGAGGAATACCGAAATGCAGTGGTAAGTGGGAGGATAGTATAACTCGATGAAAATCAGAGTAATACTGTTCAAGGCACCGAATCTTAATGGAACATAAATAGTTCATCAAGGATGAGACTATTACCAATAATCTTCAAATACACAAGAACCGCGTAGGTCGGAGAAAGAGTCAGAAAACAACCTGGGGTATGGGTTTCTGATCTAACCTCATAAAGATGTCTATCTTATTGAGGAATACCAACTGACTACGTATGAAGGAGTGATACTAGGTATCGACTCCCTATTATGGCAAAGTGTCATGATATCCGAATTGGATTCCATGTAAATCAACTATGTTTGGAGACTAGTTGATGTACCACAAGGCATTGTGCCTACTGGTACTATAAGTCTTCAAGGAAGACGTACATGGATGTCAACATACCAACGTATAAAGCTAGAATTTTAGCGGAAAGGTATCGTTATCAACATTGTGTTGATTACGATTCAACCTTTTACCTGTTGCCACGGTAAATCCATTTGGATAATGCAGGTTATTCGATCCATGGATGGATTGAAGCAAGCATTAAGTTCTTGAATTATCGTTTTGATGTAATCATAATGGTGTATGATTTAATTCAAAACGAAAATGATTCTTGTGCATATAAGAGGGTTAGTGGGAGCGCACTGAAAATGGCTATCCTATAAAATAATGATAATACGTCATTTCTTGGAAATGATATTCCCATAATATAACTATCGGCGAAAGCTTTGCTTTCGAAATACTCTCCGAGAAACCTTACATTGAAAAATGTACGCGACCTGGTGTCTCATACGCTTTGAGCATATGGATTCACAAACAGGCCAATCCGAGTGATAGTCACTAGATTGATGTTAAGAACATCCGTTAGTATCTTAGAGAACTAAGGATGCTGTCTTAGTCCATGGAGAAGGAGAACTTGAAGTGACTAGGATCACTGTAGCAAGTTTCCTATAACCGATAAAGACGACTAAAAGTCACAAACGGTACTATACAGTTTGAATAACGGTACAGTGAGCTGAAAATCTTCCAAGCAAGATATTGTTACTGAATAAACAACAAATGGGGGTTAATTGCAGCAGCTGAGGCAGCAATAGAAGCTATCTGGGTCAATAATAAATCTAATTAGATTAGATATAGTTCTGTTAGCAGCTAAGCTATGCGTAAACACAGGCTAAAGAATTATTGGTCTCATCAACGATCCATATATGAACTTAGATATTCATCTGATTCGTTCGGATCATACATCGTGGCGATTTGATGATCGAATAAATCGCATAAAGATGATATTTATACAAATCCGCTGACGAAACCTTTTCTCAGCAGTTTGAGCCAACCGTACATAGTTCAGGTGTCAAGCACTCGAGTGACTGGCTATAGGCCAAGTGGGAGATTGTTGGACAATTATGACCCATAGCGTCACTATTTGTACAGATCATGGTGTTGTTGTACAAATTAACTATGTGACAAAGGAGATTGCACTCTTATCATTTGTGATTAGATCACCTAGATATATAAATGATAGGAGGTCCCTATGATTTGTTCCTGGACGGAGAATGATATGAGACAGTATCAGTCCACGTAGGATAAATCATTAAATATCCCTAGTCAGATTATTATCGAGATTGGACATCGATAAAAACGTAAAAGACTAGTATTACACTTATGTACGTTGTGAGGGCACAACATGATAGTTCTCAAATATTTAGGTATAGGATACTCATGCAAGTGTAATAGGAGGTTGTGTTTTACCGATGGTACGGGAAACAGCTTCGCTCTGGATAGACCCCCGCGGAATCCCATTGGTAGTATGACTATGTGTCTATCGGAGTCTGCTATCAGGGTAGGTGTATTTGGTCTTAACATGAGACTTGCACCGCTAATACTTACGACAATCAATATACTTTAGTTGAGGTCGTCCAGGGCTTTAACCGGTTCTGTGTATGCCAATTCTGGGTATATTGAGAATCGTAGTGTGTTGGGTGTGATGTTAAGACGGAAGTATCACTCCAGTCATATGGAGATGATGGTCACATAGGATACGAAACTTGTTCTCTTAAAGCTCGAGCTATCGGGATATTATGACAAGGTCATATATATCCGATTATAGAAACTAGTTGCCAGACATCCGATATGTGCTTCGTACGGGGCAGACACAATTCCAGCCCCAGGCCTAGCACGTGATCATCCGATACTGGATCGACATACACAATACTACGGTATAATACGCTGGATATAGATCCTTTATTCCTGTAAGGATATTTCCGGAGAATTGGGTAGGCATGGCGCTTTGCTAGAAGCCAACATTGTCTTGTAAATCGGTACAAACGTAGTACTAGGTACTTACGTGTTTGGATAGTCCGACGACTGTATTTACTGCCAGCATATCCGGGGATCTCATGGGTCGCTTCCCGAAGATTCACCGATGATGTATGACTCGTACTTTATTAATATGGGATTAATTAGAAGAAAGAGAAAATTAATCTGGGATTAATTACAGAGATATTTGATCTGGGATAAAATATTAATTAAAGAGAGAGAACGATTAATTTGGAATTAATCGATAAAATAATATATTCGATATATTATACGAGATTGGATTTCGACGCGGAATTAAAATTAGATTTTAATTCGGGCGAACGAATAAATTTAGAATTGATTCGTTAGCGACGTGAATAGTGATTTCGCTAGGCGTAATCATTTAATTACGACGCAATGGAAAATTCGTTAATTTGGAATTAGCAAACCCGAGCCCGAGATTATTTGCGAGCGCATTCGCATTTCGAATTTGAGTATGGCACGCAAGTCAAATCAAGCGTCAAATCGCTATTCACATCAAGCGTCAAATCACATGTCACTTTGAAGTGATGTGACAATTTGATTGATTGATTTGAGTGATTGATGTGGTAGTTGAAAAAGGCATTAATGGGCTTTTTCTTTTTTGACTTTTTGGTAAATGGAAAATGCTTTTTGTATTTTTTTTATTTTTGGAAAATAAAAAAATAAATATATAAGTAAAACATTTTCCTTCTCTCTCCACTTGACTCACGGTCTTCATCTCTTTTCCCTCTTCTCTCTTTCACGGCTAAGAGCCATTTTTCTTCTTCTTGTTCTGGTTCTATTGAACGAAAATGAGAAGCAAGATAAAGATTTTGTTGCAAAATCTTGTGCTAGCACACACCATGAGTCTTCCTAAGGTGATAGGGAAACGATTTCTTGAGCATGGAATCATTTTGGAAGCTTGAAGCTTGGAGCTTCAATGGAGGTCTCCCATGGCCGCATCTTGGAGGAGCCAAACCAGCCCATGCCGTGCAGTCCACGACCAAGAGCAGCCACTGCCGAGCTTGACAGAGGAGGCAGTTCAGTTTTGGTCTTCGTCGCATCTCAACCGATCCTTGTGAGTGTGTTTCCGCCATTCTCCTTTGAGTATTCATGCATTTTTTTGCTTGATTTCATGATCTTGGGACCTAATCTAGAAACCAACGTTTACTGCATGACTGCTATGTTGTATCGGGATGCGTAGAAAATATTATATCATTTTTTTATTAGATACAGAGGGATATCATGTAAATATTAAGAATTGTTCCTTGTATTTATGTGATTCAAATCCTTATTTGTCCAAATGAGCATGGTCATTATATTTTACACACTTCTCGAGATATATTGAATACTAGAATTAATAAATGTAAACTATCTGAAATAAATAATACTGAACTTTGGCATATGAGGTTAGGTCACATAGGCGTGAAACGCCTAACCCAGTTGGTTATGAATGGTTTGATTCAAGATCTCACCATTGAACCTTATCCAACATGCGAATCTTGTATTCGGGATAAAATGACCAAAGCCCCATTTTCTGGTGTGGGACATCGAGCCACTGACTTATTGGAACTCGTACATTCTGATGTATGTGGTCCCATAAGTCAGACTGCTCATAGTGGTTTTTCATACTTTGTTACTTTTACCGATAATGTGTCACGGTACAGTTATGTTTATCTGATGAAACATAAATCAAAAACCTTTGAAAAGTTCAAAGAATTATGAAACGAAGTAGAAAAACAAATTGGTCAATATATTAAATGCCTTCTATCGAATCGAGGCGGTGAATATATGAGTGGAGAGTTCACTGATTATTTAAAAAAGAATGGGATTCTCGCTCAATATAATCCTCCTGGTACTCCACAACATAATGGAGTGTCAGATAGGAGAAATCAGACATTATTGGATATGGTCCGATCTATGTTGAGTTTTACAGATTTGCCCTATTACTTATGGGGTTTTGCTCTTTTAACTGCCGCTCATCTTTTAAATAAGATTCCTTATAAAGCTGTTCCTACAACTCCATATGAGATATGGTGACACGAATCCATCCACTCAAGGAACATTATATATCACAACCAGCAATATGGTAGAGCCTTTGCAAGTGCCAATATGGATAATCATACGCCAAAGAGCTAAGAAGATCAGAGACGCAATGGCGGGGCTGGCACAGAATGCCATGGTCGAGTGTGACAAACAACTCCAAGGCATAATGGCAACACATGAGGGCTTCTATGGAGTGGGTCCAAAGATATTTCATTTAACCCAAGTTATACCAGATTAATACACCAATAATTCGGAAGTCAAGTACTTTTTTGACGAATCAAGCCGAATAAAGTCCAACACCAAAAATTCTGCCAAGACAAGAATTATTAGGCTTCAAAACACATCATTGAGTCTATATACATGAAGGCCACGAATTTTCGGGATGTTTTTGTCAAGGAGACAATTTAGATATGTCTTTGAAAAACTTGGCACCTTTGTTGTATTTTTATGATTTTGTTGTTTTTCCTTTTGTTGAATTTTTTGGCAAAGTTGTTGATGACTTAAACCACCTTGTTGGATATTTTTGGTAAGTTGTCTAGATTATAAAATGACTATTAAGGGCATAGCTTTTAAATAGCCATTAATTAGTCATTAATGATGTCTTGGTCATTTTATGTCCATTAAGGTTTCTTTCTTTGTATTATATAAACTCTTATCTTCTTAATGGAAAGGTAATCACCTAATTTCGAAATTAGTTTTATCTTGAAAGCTTGGTTTGTCCAAAATTGCTTAAGGGATGGATTCCCCTTAGTTCATGCAATAGATTTATCTAAGGCGTGGCAACATTAGTAGCGTCTCCGTGCTAGTTGAATACTACAAGGAATCATCTTAAGGCTTCTCAAAGACATGTTCTTTATGTCCTTGGAAGGGTTTTCTTCCTACAAAATCAAATTCGCGGTGCTTGGGGTTCTATCTGTTGCGAGGGTTTGCTTGGCCTTAAACATCCAAGTGAGTTCCGCGTCATTTGGTATCAGAGCTTAGGGTTCCAAGGTTTGATTTTTCTATCTTTACTTTGTGTTTTTGATTTAGTCTTTATTGTGTTTGTTGGTCATCAGGATACTTATTCATCTTAATTCTTAGTTTTTATGCTTCTTAAGTGTTTTTGTATTTCTGTTCTGTCAGTAAACGACATACCGGTCTCATACCGACCTTCATAACGGTCTAACTGGGCATTACATAGCTACTGGAACTGGGCTAGTATCATACCAGACTATATACCGGTCTACCTGAAGATAACATAGCTACTGGAATCGGTCTAGTTTCATATCGGTCTCATACCGATCTCCATACCGATTAAACTGTGAGTAAAACATAGCTACTGGAACCGACAAGCAACCATACCGGTCCCATACCGGACTTGTATACTATTTTATCATCTGGGTGTCCGTGGATGGTAATTTATCAAAATTTCTATTGAGCACCAAATTTTCATCCGAATTTGCATACGTTCGTAATTGTTTGCATGTTTATTTGTTTATTGTTCTAGTTTGTGATTTCTATATTCCAATTATTCTAGCTGTAGGTTTTCTTTGAATTGAGTCTACGTATTTGCTAGTTCTTACTTGCGTTACTCCGTTTGCCCTATATTAGTTTCTTATTGTTTATGCTAGCTTGAAGATTACACATTATTGTGAGCTTTTTGGTAAGTCATATTCACATTATATAAGTGAAAACACGAGTGAGTGGAGTGGAGTGAGTGATTCGTATTTGTAAGTGTAAACATGTGAGAGTGTGAGATGTGAGGTTATATAATTTTGTTCACATATTTGTTACTTCTAATATGTTTGTTGAAGCTTTAAGATGGCAGGAACTAGTTTGACAGTGTGAGTGGATGAGAAGCTTGAGGCTTTAGAAGGAAAGTTTATGGTTTATGGATATGATGGAAAACATGAATGCTGCTTTCAATAAGTTGTCCAGGGAAGTATAGAGTAATCAAACAGACAGTATTCCCAGAGCACCACCACCTTAGAATGTGGCACCACGATGTGTACCACAAGATGAGAGAAAGCTGAAAGAGTGTGAAATGAGTTTGATGATTCTGATGATCTTAATGATGAGGAGGAGAGATTTCAGAAGTGCCTGAGAGGAGGCCTAATAGGAGGTTTGATAGGAGGAATGATAAGAGGGATATGCAGTTTAATGGTAGAGGTGCATTTGATGACAGACGTGAGGATTATGACATGTGAGGTTATGGTAGGCATGGTGATGTTGATGGTGATTTGAGCGGTATCAAGATCAAGATACCAAACTTCCGGGGCAAGAATGATCCTAAAGCGTATTTGGAGTGGCAAAAAAAGATAGAGTTGATTTTCATTGTCATTATTATTCTGATGAGAAGAATATCAATCTGGCAGCTATGGAATTCACTGATTATACTATGATTTGATGGGATCAGATTGTCACCAACCGAAGTAGTAATCATGAGAGTCCAATTCAAACATGGGAAGACCTTCGAGGTCTCATGAGGAAACAATTCATACCCAGCCATTACTACCGAGAGTTGTATCAGAAACTACAGCATCTGTATCAGGGGGCTAAGAGTGTAGAGGATTACTATACTGAGATGGAGGTTGCCATGATCAAGGTGAATGTGGTGGAAGATGCATAAGCTACTATGGCACGGTTTCTAGGGGGCTTGAATAGAGAGATTGACAACATGGTGGAGTTGCATCATTATGTTTATTTAGTGGATATGCTTCACATGGCTGTCAAGTTAGAAAGACAACTTAAGAAGAAGTCAACATCAAGATTTGGTACTCATACTACTTCTGCATGGAAGGGGAAATTAGTTCATAATGATAGGCGGGATGGGGGCTATAACAAGCCAATGGCCAAACCTAGTGCCAATGGTAATGAAATTGCAGAACCAAGCAAGGCTAGACCGAAAACTGGGAGTACAACACCAAAGACTAAGGACGTCAAGTGTTTCAAGTGTTTGGGCATAGGACACTATGCTTCACAATGTCCCAACAGGCGCACCTTACTGATTGATAAGAAGAGTGGTGAGGTATATTCTACTGACAGTTTGGTTGAGGTTGATGATGAGGAGCCTGAGATTGAGAATACTAGTGATAGAGAGGGAGCTTTATACCCGCTGGATAACTTGTCCTTAGTTATCAAGCATGTTTTGAGTGTACACATTATTGAGGATGAGAGTGATCAGCAGAGAGAGAACATATTTCACACTAGATGCCATGTGAATGGCAATGGGTGTAGTACGATCATTGATGGGGCACTTTTGCTAATGTCGCAAGTACTAATTTAGTTGAGAGGTTGAGATTAGATTGCTTGAAGCATCCCAAGCCTTACAAGTTGCAGTGGTTAAATGATTGTGGCGAAATAAAGTTGACAAAGCAGGTATTACTGAGATTTACCATTGGGCCATACATGGATGATGTCTTATGTGATGTGATACAGATGCATGCATGACATATTCTTTTAGGCAGGTCGTGTCAGTTTGATAGGAAGGTCATACACGATGGGTTCAAGAATAAGTATTCTTTTCAACATAAGGGAAAACCCATTACCTTATACCCACTTACACCGAAGCAAGTCCACGAGGATCAAGTCAAGTTACAACTTGATAGAGATAGAGAAATGAGAGTGAAAACATAACCTTGGAGAAAACACGTGAGTGGAGTGTAACCGAACCTAATAAGGGAATTAAGGCTAAGGTCGTGCGTGTTCTCAAGGAGAGTGTGAGTGATCTTAAGGGGGAAACAAAAGGGCAAGTGAAAAAGATCTTCTACATGGGTGAGGTGAAGCGATGAGACCTTTTCAGGCTAGTAAGCTTATGCTTTTGCTAGTCTACAAGGATCGCTGTGTTTGTATTGCTAATATTGACCATTTGCTTCATGTGTCCATTTCATCTCTTTTGTAGGAATTCAGTGATGTGCTGACAGAGGACATTCCTAGTGGGCTTCCACCCATTAGAGGTATTGAGCACCAAATAGATTTCATACCCGGCACAGTCATTCCCAACAGACCAGCTTATCAAAGCAATCCTGATGAAACGAAGGAACTTCAAAGGCAAGTGCGGGAGTTGATGGAGAAAGGGTATGTTAGAGAAAATATGAGTCACTTTGCGGTACCAGTTCTTCTAGTTCCTAAGAAAGATGGGTCATGGCGTATGTGCATTAATTATCAAGCGATCAATAATATAATGGTAAAGTATTATCACCCTATTCCTAGACTAGATGACATGTTGGATGAATTGCATGGTTCTAAAATTTTTAGTAAGATTGATTTAAATAGTGGATACCATCAAATTCACATGAGAGAGAGAGATGAGTGGAAAACTCCATTTAAGACTAAGTATGGCTTGTATGAATGGTTAGTTATGCCATTTGGTCTTACAAATGCACCTAGCACATTTATGAGATTGATGAATCATGTTATGCGTGCATTTATAGTAAGTTTTTGTTGTAGTTATTTGATGACATCTTAGTTTACATTAAAATATTAGATAAGTATATTACGCATTTGAAGCATGTTCTTGAAGTATTGAGGCAGGAAAAACTGTATGCTAACTTTGGTAAGTGAACTTTTGTATGGATATGATTGTTTTCCTTGGTTTTGTTGTAAGTGCAAATGGCATCGAAGTTGATGTAGAGAAGCTAAAGGCAATTCAGTACTGGCCTACACCAACAACTATGACATAAGTCAGAAGCTTCCATGGATTAGAAAGCTTCTACCATAGGTTTGTTAGAGACTTCAGCAGTATTGCAGCACCACTAACTAAAGTAGTGAAGAAAAATGTTGGCTCCAAATATGGAGAAGAGTAGGAGCGTGGATTCCAGGATCTGAAAATGAAGTTGTGCAGTGCACCAGTTTTGGTGCTACCCAACTTTGAGAAGACATTTTAGATTGAGTGTGACGCATCCGGGATAGGCATTGGTGCAGTTCTTTTGCAAGAAAAGCGACCAATAGCTTATTTTATTGAGAAGCTGAATGAAGCAGTTTTGCGTTAGTGAGAGCCCTTGAGACTTGGCAGCATTATCTGTGGCCTTGAGAGTTTGTGATCCATACAGATCATGAGTCATTGAAACTTTTGAAGGGCCAAGGTGAGTTGAACAAACAACATGCATGATGGTTAGAGTTTGTTGAGACATTTCCATATGTAATCCGCTACAAACAAGGTAAGGAAAATATTATAGCCGATGCACTATCGTGAAGGTATGATTTACTTACTTCATTGAGTGCAAGAATGTTTGGGTTTGAATTTATTAAAGAACTTTATGCAAGTGATACTAACTTTAGTACTATCTATGCCGCGTGTGAAAAGTCTACATTTAGTAAATTCTACCAACATGATGGGTTTCTATTTAGGGAGAATAGAATATGCATTCCTGTTTGTAGTATGCGTGAGTTGTTAGTTAGGGAAGCACATAAGGGAGGTTTAATATGGCACTTTGGCATTGCTAATACCTTAAGGGTATTGAGTGAATATTTCTATTGGCCTAAAATGCGAAGAGATATTGAGCATTTATGTGATAAATGTTTGATTTGTAAAAAGGCTAAATGATAAGTGCATGAAAATATACTTTGAACATCACTAATTCATCTTGATTATCATGTGTTTAATCTTAATTATAGTTTATTTTATGTGTTATTAATAGGAAACAATGGAACATGAATCTTGGAGAAATTACACATGTTTCGGGACCTTGCAGACACATCGGAAGCACACGGGAAGAGCGGAAGAAACACAGAAAACACAGCACCAGAAAAAGGCACAGGCCTCCACAGCGTTGCCCATACAGAATTCCAGCAAGTTTGGCACCGTGGCGCCCCGGAAGACCCCAGAAACTTAATTTAGTCATGTTTGATGCGTACAATGACTCCAGGACTTCCCTATATAAACCCAAGTTCGTCCAAAACCCTAAAGGAGGAGAAAAGCAGAGAGAAATCACACAACAAAGAGTTAAAAACATAATTTTGAGAGAGAAGAACGAAAAAGCCTCAAGCCAGATAGAATGTCTCTCCGATCTATCCAGGCTATGTCTCTCTTCTATATGGAGAACTAATCACCTCGACAAAGCTAAGGATGAACTCTTGTAATTGATTTCTTATGTTCATGTTTTGGATTCTTGGATGTTTTTTAACGTTCAATACAATTGATGATCATTGTTCTTTTTTATCTTTCGATTTATAATCCAAAGATTGTCTTTTACCAACTTGCATATAGGAATAGTCATACTTCTTCTATGTGTGATGAGCGAACCCAGTTATGAATGGTAAAGTTATTTTATGAGTTAATCTTCTACTGTAATATTGCCTGTGGGTATATTGTCGACGTTAGATAGGTCATAATGATAACTTTGTGTGCTGTTAACATATAGAAAATAATTCATCAGTTACCTTAGAACTTAAAACGCTTTGAATTGAATTATCTTCCGATTGTTGGTTTGGGATGTGAAACCTTCAATTGATTAATAAAAGGAATCAACAATTGAATATAGGAATTTGATACAAGAGGGATTCCCGACGGTTTGATATTTCTCTCTACTGATAACTTTTAAGTGCTTTTTATAATCTTTGTTTTACATTTCCAATTCAATCCATCTCTTTTCATTAAGTTATTGCTAACGTTTTCTTTAAGTAAATTAGTTCATTGTAACCATCTCTCTGAGGAATCGACACCTCAACTATACTGCAATAACCGAAAGTAATTTTTGGGCGTAATCAAATTTTGGCGATGTTGCCGGGGAGACGATTTACAAGCAAAAAGAGCAGGTTTGCTTAGTCAACAACAAAGCGGTAACTTCGTTCCATCTTTATTTTTTTTATTATTTTATTTTAGTTTTAATTTAAATTCTTATTTTTAGTTTAGTTTTTTTTTTTACTTTTATTTATGTTTCTCGTATTATTTGTGTTTGAGTGCATGCCTAGACATAGGGATCGGTTTGGTAAATTTGCTAAGATTGAAGAGGAAGATTCTGATTCAAAAGTCTATTTGATAACATTTTTGCCACACCATCTACATCTAGCACACACAACATGAGTGATTAGGAGAGGCCACCCATTAGGTCTCTTGAAGTGTACCTCCACCCCACTCGCACAGCTACACACCATCATGCATAATGTTCCTCCTAATGCACCATATATAGATTTTAAACCGGGAATGATACAGTATCTCCCAACTTTTCTTGGTTTGGAGAATGAGAACCCTTATGTGCACATTAGAGAATTTGAAGAGGTTGTAGCAACCTTCCAAGTCCGATTTGGGACTACAGACACAAGTAGACTTAAGTTCTTCCCTTTTGTCCTTAAGTATAGAGCTAAAACTGGTTGTACTCTTTAAGACCTCGTTCAATAGGATCATTGGGTGAGATGCCATTGGCATTCTTTAATGAATATTTCCCACACCACAAGACTAATACCTTGAAAAGACAAATCTCTATCTTCTCCCAAAAAGACAGTGAAACCCTTTATCAAACTTGGGAGAGGTTTAAAGAGATGTTAGCTAGTTGTCTTCACCATGGGTATGAGAGTTGGGGTTTAGTAAGTTATTTTTATGACGGTCTAACCCCAATGAGCGCCAATTCATTGAAACAATGTGAAATGATGAATTTATCTGAAAGGACCATGATGAGGCACTTGAGTATTAAATGACCTAGCCTAGAAATCTCACACTTGGACTGGACCTAATGCCATGGATAACAGTCATAACACTGATAGGACATGTCTCACTCCTTCTAGCGGAGGCATACACCACTTTAGGGAAGATGATAGTCTTAGAACACAAGTTGAGTTATTAACTAGAGAGATAGGAGCTTTAATAGCCAAAGATAGCAAAACTATGCATGGGGTAGCCTAGTTAAAACCTCAAATGGTATGTTTTATGTGTAAGGTGATTGACCATCTGGCCCAAGAGTGTCCTATATATAGTGAGATGAGAGAAACCTATGAGGAACAATGCAATACCTTAGGGATGTACAAGAAGCCATATACGCCGTATCAGATACTTATAATCCTGGTTGGTAGAACCACCCAAATTTTAGGATCAAACATGAGTCTCAATAGCCCACTCAAACATCGCAGCCTATAAGTTATAGTGCCCCACAGTAC
Organism: Zanthoxylum bungeanum; assembly: GCA_019454045.1. NCBI lineage: Eukaryota > Viridiplantae > Streptophyta > Magnoliopsida > Sapindales > Rutaceae > Zanthoxylum > Zanthoxylum bungeanum. Next base: position 84,003 of record SKCR01034654.1, read on the forward strand.
CACACACCTGCCATTCTTAGAAATTCTTTAGAGGACAATGTGCACGCATTTATAGAGGCCTAGAGTAAAACCAATCAAAGGTTTGAGTCATTGATAGCTCAAGTGGTTGAAGATAATAAAGAGATAAAGAGTCAAGTCTCTAAGTTGACTAATGTCCTGAGTGTGCAAGAACAAGGAAAGTTTCCATCTCAGGCTCAACCAAATCCCCAAGGGCAACACATGGCACAGGCTGATCATGAGGCATCCAATGTAAAAGGTGTTAATGCCATAATCACTAGGAGTGGTAAGAAGGTAGGCTTGCAAGACACCTCCAACATTATAGGTGACCCTAAAGATAGTGGTACCAATATTCCTCAGGAAGAACAAGAGACACATATCCCAATTGAGTACTTTCCCTCAAGCTTTTAGGCCAATTGCAAGAGCTCCAGACCCTAATGGTGATATCCTATAACATTTAAAGCAAGTAAAGATTAACCTTCCTTTGTTACATGTGATCAAATAGGTTCCACATATGCGAAGGTTTTGAAGGATCTATGCACCATGAAGAGAAAGCATTATGTGAAGAAGACTGCATTCTTGACAGAGCAAGCAAGTGCAGTAATTGACCAGAGGGCCCCACCAAAATATAAAGATATGGGATGCCCCACTATTACTTGCCACATTTATTAGATTTAGGTGCTAGTGTTAATCTTATGCCATATTCTATCTATATGCAGCTATGACTTGGAGAGATTAAACCTACATCAGTGGTTTTATAGTTAGCTGATCGCTCTATCAGAACACTGCGGGGAGTAGTTGAGGTTGTTTATACTACAAATTGATAAATTCTATTATCCTGTTGATTTCCTGATTTCAGACACTCAATCATGTGGTTAACATTGAGTCAAAAATTCCACTTATCTTAGGAAGACCTTTTCTTGCTACAGCTAATGCCCTTATCAATTACATGAACGGTCTCATAAAGGTATCATTTGGGAATATGACACTGGAAGTGAATATTTTTCATGTTGAGACACAACCACGGGATGATGATGAGTTCCATTATACATACATGATAGACACAGTCTTACCGTAAACAGCTTCTTTACAATATGAATCTAACCCTCCCGAACTGGAACTGATCCCAAAGAACTGTAAAAAAAGGAAAATGAGAGTTAGTGCTCACTTAAAGATGATCATTGGAAAGTTAAAGAGGAGGTTGAGCCAATTTTTCCTTCCGTGCAGCCTAAAATGTCAGCCATCAATAGACTCTTGGGGATTAATGGATATAATGCTGCAGCCAGCCATAAATTCTTTTTCATGTCTTAATCACTAGTGGATAACGAATAAGAAAAACCATAGGAATACCTGGTCCGCTGCATGGAAGCCACCATGACCACTTGGGAGATTACATCTAGCTGAAGACGTTAAACTTAGCGCTCACGGGGAGGCAACCCTTGCATCTGCATTTATTTTATTTATTTTGTTTTCTTTACTTTAGTTTTATTTTATTTTGTGTTAATCGCATTTTTATTATTTACATGAGTATTTATGCAAGTGTTAGTGCAACTCACACAGCCCACACAACTAAAGTCTTACCAGCAGGAACCTGATCAACTCCATGCCTGGTAGTGTCATTCCTCACTCATTTTTCTTTATATTTATCTTACATTGAGGACAATGCAAATTTTAAGTGTGGGGGTATACGCATATAGCGATAATACCTGTTATAAGATAATGTCTGTTATAACAAATAAAAAAATTGAATTGTTTTGTCTATTTTTAGTCCTTAATAGTAAAGCATAAGTCCAATGATGATATTGTTTGTTTTAGGATGAAAACTTAGAAACGATAAGTTCCTAATGTACTTTTATCTGATGTCTTGAGTAGTTGATTTAGGTTAGACTCATAAGCACTTAACTATAGGTTTTTAGCAGTAAGAACCTAGGTAGTTGGCAAAGTGACTAGTTGAAGAAATTGCATGTCGATGAATGACCATTTTCTTAGATGTCTATCCTAATTTGCTAGTGTTATGATATGTGGTATGGTTAAAAATAAAAAGAGAAAGTCTCAAAAGAAGAAATTAAACCACCTATAACTGATAAACGTGAAGCTACCCATGGGCGAGTGTTAGGACCCCCATTAGGAGAAATGCTACCTTAAAGGGTAGGTGTGTTTAAAAAAAAGAAGAAAATAAGAAAAAGTTGAAAATAATAAAAAAAATAAATAAATATATACCATACTGAGCGCAGGCAATTACAGAGCACAATTGAGATATCTAGGTTGGTTTGACCCATTGGATCCCAATTTTTAAACGAAATCATTGAGTTAGCTTACCTAGGAGTCGAGCTGTGAATGAACCTTTACAACACACATTGTGAGTCTGGCTTAGATGATTTTTCAAGGACTTGGATTCAAGTTGCTTTGAGTACTTTGAAGGTTCTCTGATTTCATTACTAGGCATTCATTGAGGACAAAAATATGTGTAATTATTAGGACTATTTCATTTTGTTAATTTTGCATGATTGCATATGTTTTGAATGACGTTTGTGGGTATCGTCGCTGTAAGCCCTCACGAGACTATAACTCGTTCACTATGGCCGCCTAGGGGTTTAAAGGCTTGTTGCATACGCTAAATGCAATCGTGATCCCTACGAAATTGGCTTAGATAGTTTTTATTTATTTATTTCTTTTTAATTTAGTTTAGCTCTTACTTTCTTTTTGCGCTTGAATTGCTAGGGACTATTAGTTCTTATTTTCTTTTTACGCTTAAATTACTAAGGACTAGCAATAAGCTGGTTGGGGGTTGTGATAAGTGCATGAAAATGTACTTTAAACATCACTAATTCGGCTTGATTACCATGTGTTTAATCTTAATTATAGTTTATTTTTTGTCTTATTATTAGGAAGCAATCGAACATGAATCTTCGAGCAATTACACATGTTTCAGGACCTTGCAGACGCATAGGAAACACGCGGGAAGAGCGGAAACACTGAAAATACAGCACCAGAAAAAGGCACTGGCGCAGCGGCGCCAGGGAGTGGGCGCCGCGACGCCTGCTCAGCGTTTCCCATACAGAATTCCAGCAATTTTGGCGCCGCGGCGCCCCGGAAGACCCCATAAACTTAATTTAGTCGTGTTTGATGCGTAAAATGACTCTGGGACTTCCTTATATAAACCTAAGTTCGTCCAAAACCCAAAATAAGGAGAAAAACATTGAGAAAACACACAACAATGAGTTAGAAACATAATTTTGAGAGAGAAAAACAAAAAAGCCTCAAGCCAGACAGAATGTCTCTCCGATCTATCCAGGTTATGTCTCTCTTCTATATGGAAAACTAATCTCATAGGGAAAGCTAAAGATGAACTCTTGTAATTGATTTCTTATGTTCATGTTTTGGATTCCTGGATGTTTTTTAATGTTTAATACAATTGATGATTCCTTTTTCTTTATTAACTTTCAATTTATAATCCAGAGATTGTGTTTTACCAACTTGTATATAGGAATAGTCATGCTTCTTCTATGTGTAATTGGGGAACCCAGTTGTAACTGGTAAAGTTATTTTATGAGTTAATCTTTTGCTATAGTATTGCATGTGGGTATATTGTCGACGTTAGATTGGTCATAACGATAACTTTGTGTGCTGTTAACATAGAGAAAATAATTCATCAGTTACCTTAGAACTTAATACGCTTTGGATTAAATTATATTCTGATTGTTGGTTTGGGATTTGAAACCTTCAATTGAGTAATAAAAGGAATCAACAACTGAATATAGGAATTTGATACAAGAGGGATTCCCGATGTTTTGCTGTTTCTCTCTACTGATAACTTTTAAGTGCTTTTTATAATCTTTGTTTTACATTACCAATTCAATCCCTCTCTTTTCATTAAGTTATTGCTAACGTTTTTTTTTAAGTAAATTAGTTCATTATAATTATCTCTCTGAGGAATCGACACCCCAACTATACTGCGATAACCGCAAGTAATTTTTGGACGTAATCATTAAGTCTAAGGTTATGTCTCATTAGTTGTACACACCATTGCTTGTACCTAGTGAGCCATGGGTAGATCTATCAGTGGACTTTATGTTGGGTTTACCTAGGACTAGGTAGGGTAGGGATTCCATCTTTTAATTGGTTGATAGGTTCAGTAAGATGGCACACTTTATAGCATGTCATAAGACTGATGATGCTACTAACATTGCTGACTTGTTCTTTAAAGAAGTAGTATGGCTCCATGGAATTCCACGGAGTATAGTTTCAGATCGTGATGTTAAATTTCTTAGTCACTTTTGGAAAGTTTTATAGGGTAAGCTAGAAACTAAACTGTTGTATTCTACTACTTGCCACCCCCAAACTTATGGTCAGACCGAAGTGGTTAATAGGACTTTGACTCAGTTATTGCGTACTATTATCACTAAGAACTTAAAAACTTGGGAGGATTGTTTGCCTTTTATTGAATTTGCATATAATCGTAGTATTCATTCTTCTACATCTTATTCACCATTTGTAAATATTTATGGTTTTCAGCCACTAACTCCATTGGATTTGTTACTGTTGCCTGTTGATGAGCATTATGGGTTAGATGGAAAAAGGAAAGCTGATTTGGTGAAACACATACATGAGAAAGCAAGAGAGTACATACAACGGAAGAATGAGTAGTATGCTTCTTATGCCAATAAAGAAAGAAAGCATGTGGTATTTCAGCCTGGTGATTGGGTTTGGGTACATATTGTTAGGGTTGGTGCTCAGAGTGCCAATCTGGATCGTATTTACGTCCGATTCATAAATACGAGTGATTCATTTTTCCATAATATTACTTATTTATTGGTATCACCTCTTGTCTTTTGTACATATATTCAATCTAATTATGATTGGATATTCAATTACGATTAGATTGAAACTAAATCTGGTTTAGTGATACGTGTATATTAGACAAAGACCCTAGGATTTACAATCTAGTATGCAGTTACAACGTAGTTTGTAATTGACATTGGGAAGCGCACTATAAGATGTATATCCTTAAATAAAGTTCCTGGTCAAGATTTACTAACACGGGTCGGTTAGTAAAATCTGCTGAGACCAGTATATGTTGTATATCGTGACTTGGTCCGATGGTTTATCCCAATAAACCATGAGTCTCGGGAGACTCGTATAGATATATCGGTATTTATTTGATAAACACTGAACGACTCACTGAAAATTTCCTAATAGATGGTACACACTTTGATGGTAATCACGTCACTGATCTATTCATGATTAGACCTCCGTCTGTTCGTTAGGTGTGGACTAATGCTCATGATATCCAGTGTGTATTAAGATAGGATCTGTCAGTTCTGTGTACAGGGCATAGGCATCCTCACATGTTTACGATCTAGTAAATCCATGGTCGTGGTATAACTTCGGAAATCAGTTTCGAGTGTTATTTAGAGATCATAAATTCAAAGTCGATTATATTATACCGAACGGATTTGATGTTTTCATCTATATCCCAGGTATAATATGGATAGCCTGTGACGGAGGGATTATACGTATGTAATGACCTCGACTTGCATAGTTTAGTGAGATTATCTGTGGTCATCATAATTCATGAGTGGGTGAATTATGGACACGAAATTGGATTTCGTGATGGATAAACCTAAACTTAGAGAGTCCCACAATATGAAGTGTACTCATTGAGCACTTGGGCAACGCGATATGAATAATATGGATTATTCATAATACTTCATCAGATTAAATGAGTTAATTCGGATCATTTAATCGGTTAAACGATAACACATGCAATAATGATTTTTGGTCATTTAATAATTATTGTGTATTTGTATTTGATACATAATTTGATTAGATACACATTAATTAATCGTCAAATGAGATTTTGACACATGTCATTAATATATGTATTTTTTATTTATTGTAAATAAAAATACATATAATAATAATTATATTAATTAATTATTTAGATATTTAAATGTTAAATATTTAAATGATTAAATAATATCTATATTTCATAAATGTTATGAAATATGGTTAATTATTATTGGAACAAATGGCATTATTTAATTCAACTTAATGTGTGCAATTTTGATTGGATAACATAAAGTTTAATATATATTTAATTGGATTAAATTGCACAAAATGACCAATTTAACCCCCTAAGTCGGTCACTCCTCCATTTTATTTTGAAAATTTTATTTTCTTCCTTATCTTATCTACCATGGCCGAATATGAGATCCCAAAATACCTCTCAAATATTTCTTGATGGTTCAAGGAAAGAAAAGAAGAAAATCAAGAAAAATGCTTAGGAAAAACAAGGATTAAAGGTAACTCTTCAATTTCCTAAACTTAGAAATTTTGTTTCATGTTTCTTGATGATCTTATGAGATCCTAGGTTTTCTACTTTCATAAATTTTGGGGCTTTTGGTTGTGGTGGATGAAATTGGAAGTGATGAAGCATGTGTGAAGTGATTTGGATGGAATTAGTGTAATTATTGTCCAATTTAGTCATTTGATGACATGTTGCCATTCTAGAGTGTTATGACCACTCTTAAAATGCCTAGAATTATTCTTGGGTGGTTCATGTGTGGTGACTTTGATTGGTGTTGTGGATTAATTGGATTAATCTTGAAAATTGGATTTAAAGCATGAAATTAGGTAATTTCGGTTTCTGGATCCGTTCTGGAAAAACTAAAAATTTTGTGATGAATTTGATGTCATATGAATGTATTGGATTTTTTTTGGGAGTTGGAACAATTATCAGAAAGTGTTTCGGAGTTGAAATAAGCGAAAACGGTGAAAAATGATGTTACTGGGTGACTTTTGAGCCAATTGGGTGACGACTGTCCAAACAGTGAATTCATCACTGTTCGGGCAGCCCATGAACTTCCCTAACACTATTGGGGCTGACCTGGGTAGTCTCCATAAGTGTTGGGTGGTCAGTTCGGTCAAAAACATATTTTGCGGAAAAATATTTTTTGTAAAAGTTTCGCGACATTTCATATATATTCATGTCGTTATTTGATATCGGTAAATGTGTTTAGGTGATATACGAATAAATTATTCATATTAGATATTGAATAATTTATTCGGTATTTTGAAAAAGTTTTAAAATTACGATTTCGCCCGAACCGCGCTTCCGCTGCACCCTTCGCCCAAAACCCCAACACATATGTGCAAGGAGAGATTTCCTGAACAGCGTAAATCCCAGCTACAACCGAGAGGGGATGTTCCATTTCAAGACTTGGAAAGAATTAATGACAATGCGTAAAAATTTGATTTACAATGTGAGTATAATGTGTCTGCTATATTTAATATTTTTAATTTAACTCATTTTGATGCAGGTACAGATTCGAGGTCGAATCCTTTTCAAGAGGGAGGGAATGACACGAATCAAGCCACTCAAGGAACACTAGATATCACAACCGGAAATATGGTAGAGACTTTGTAAGTGACAACAGGGCCAATCACACGCCAAATAGCTAAAAAGATCAAAGACGCAATGGCGGGGCTAGCACAGAATGCCATGGTCTAGTGTGAAAAATAACTCCAAGGCACAATGGCAACACATGAGGGCTTCTATTGAGTGGATCCAAAGCTATTTCACTTGACCCAAGTAATACCAGATTAATGTACCAGCAATTCTGAAGTCAAGTACCATTTTTGACGAATCAAGCCGAATTAAGTCCAACACCAAAAATTCGGCCAAGACAAGAATTATTAGGCTTCAAAACACATCATTGAGTCTATATACATGAAGGCTATGAACATTTTTGGGATGTTTTTGTCAAGGAGACAATTTAGATTTGGCTTTGAAAAACTTGCCACCTTTGTTTGATTTTTGTGATTTCGTTGTTTTTCCTTTTGTTGAATTTTTTTGAAACGTTGTTGATGAATTTAGCCACCTTGTTTGACATTTTTGGTAAGTTGTCTAGATTGTTAAATGACTATTAAGGGCATAGCCTTTAAATGTCCATTAGTTAGCCATTAAGGATGTTTTGGTCATTTTATGTCCATTAAGGTTTCTCTCTTTGTATTATATAAACTCTTATCTTCTTAATGGAAAGGTAATGACCTATTTTCGAAATTAGCTTCATCTTGAAAGCTTGACTTTGTCCAAAATTACTTAAGGGAGGGATTCCCTTTATTTCATGTAATCGACTTATCTAAGGCATGGTAACCTTAGTGGCGTCTCTATGCTAGCAGAACACTACAAGGAATCATCTTAAGGGTTCTCAAAGACAATTTCTTTGTGGGTCTTCTTTGTGGCCCTGGAAGGGTTTTGTTCCTACAAAATATGATTTATACTGCTTTGGGTTCTATCAGTTGCGAAGGGTTTGCTTGGCCTTAAATATCCAGGTGAGTTCTGCATCATATAGACCGATAGAAAACCGAATCTTAATTATGTTAAGGTTTGGGGCTGTCTTGCATACATCTGGGTGGCTCAGCAGAATAAGCTTTTACCTCAAGGGCAAAAGTTTAGGTTTGTATGATATCCTTCAAATATAAAAGTATATTTGTTCTATGATAACGAGCATCAAAATGTGTTCGTAGCTCGTTTCGGAAAATTTCTAGAGGTAGAATCTTTTACTGAATGAGGTAGAATTTTTTGAACTTGATGAAGTACAACCTGAGACCAACGAACCAACGGAGGAACCTGAAGTTCAAGTAGATGAAGAACCTTCATTACCCACACTTTATAGGTCTGAAAGGTTATCTAGATCTCTTGAATGCTTGTATTTGATATAAGAAAAGAGTCTCGATATTCTCTTAGTTGAAGAGACTGGACCTTTTACCTATAGAGAAGCGATATTGGACATCGACTCCGTGAAATGGCAAGAGGCCATGAAATCAGAGTTAGACTCTATGCATCTGAATCAAGTTTGGGACATGGTTCCGCTTCCTGAAGGAATTGTTCCTATCATCTGTAAATGGGTTTCAAAATGAAGCGTGGGCCTGACGGAAAGGTTGAGACCTTTAAGGCCCTACTAGTAGCTAAAGGTTACACGCAGCGATCTGGTGTCGACTACGATGAAACTTTTTCACCAGTAGCGATGTTAAAGTCTATAAGGATTTTATTGTCTATTTCTGCTTACCATGATTACGAGATTTGGCAGATGGATGTCAAAAAGGCTTTTTCTAAATAGATTTCTTGACGAAGAAATCTATATGGAACAGTCGGAGGGTTTTATTTCCAGTGAAAACTCGGGCATATTATGTAAGCTTAAGAAGCCCATTTATGGACTTAAACAAGCTTCACGAATTTGGAATCTTTGATTCGACGAGATAATCAAATTGTATGGTTTTCTCAAGAAATCGGAAGAATCCTGTGTGTATAATAAGGCCAGTGAGAGTATGGTGGTATTTTTAGTTCTCTATGTTGACGACATCCTGATCATTGGGAATGATATCAGGATGATGCAGGGCTTCAAAGCTTACCTCTGTAAGAATTTCTCCATGAAGGACCTGGGTGAAGCTTATTATGTCTTAGGCATAAAACTCTATAGAGATATAGAAAGGAAGCTTATTGGGTTATCCCAATCAATGTATATAGATAAGATCTTAGAACGGTATAATTTGGTAATTGGAAGACATCAAATATACCGTTCAGACATGGCCTACATCTTTCGAAGAATATCTATCCATAAATAGAAGATGAGAAGATTAGAATGTCTAATTAGCCTTATGCTTCGTGTTTGTACAGCATAATGTATCTCATGTTATGTACTAGGGCTGATATCAGCTTCGCAGTTAGTGTGACCAGTAGGTATCAGTCCAATCCAAGTAATGACTATTGGATGGCCATTAAACATATTCTAAAGTATCTTAAAGGTACTAAGGATAAGTTTCTAATATATAGAGGAAATGAACTGCAGGTTAATGAGTATACGGATTCGGATTTCCAATGAGATCCTAATGATAGAAAGTCTATATTAGGATTTGTGTTTACCCTTAAATGAGGTATAGTATGTTGGAAAAGTTCCAAACATGGGTCCAACATTGATTCCACCATAGAGGCGGAATATATTACAGCTTCTGAAGCCGCAAAAGAAGTCGTTTGGGTTAAGAACTTTATCACAGAATTGGGAGTTGTCCCCAAGTATCGAGAATCCAATTCCATTATATTGTGATAATAATTAAGCTATTACATAACCAAAGGAACCGAGGGCGCATCAGAAGTCGAAGCATGTAGAACGGAGGTACCACATCATTAGAGAGATTGTGTCGTGAGGGGACATTGTCATGTGCTAGGTCTCAAGTGAAGATAATGTAGCAGACCCACTTACCAAGGCCATTCCTCTGAAGTTATTTGATAAACATGTGGAGTCGATGGGTATGAGATACAATCGATATTGGCACTAGAGCAAGTGGGAGAATTTGTTGGGGTTGGTGTTTGGAGCGCCAATTTTCTTATGTATTTCCCTATAAATAGTTATGTAAATATTTTATTACGAATAAAATAAACAGTTTCTATTATATAACATCTTTTTATATATGGTAAAGACATAATTGACCTTAGAATGATTAGTTATGATACAGTTGCAAAAGCGTCGTAATTGATATTGAGTTGTATCATAACAATATCATTTCTTTAACAGTTCATGGTCAAGGTTTACATTACTTGTTCAGTATGTAAACCCATTGAGACTAGTACATGTCGTATATTGGAACCTTGGATTCCAATGATAGATTATCAATGAACCATAAGTCTTGGAGACTCGTATAGAGATATAGGTGTTTATATCGGATAAACATTGAACGACTCACCGAAGTTTCTTAATGGATGCTACACCAACGTCAATAAGAATCTTATTGGGTTGAGTAGCATAGTGATTCTTTG